>MU855371.1:0-87028 GCA_033296695.1 Staphylotrichum tortipilum | reverse complement strand
CCTCCCCCCTCCTCCCCCTTTCACCCTCCCCCCCATCTTCCTCATCCAACCCCCTCACCGCTTCCAAAAGCCACCCCTGCACCTCCACGCGCGCCGTGACAAGCCGCTTGAGCGGCTCGCACAGTTTGTCGAGCTCGCTGCGGGCGGCGCGGCCCGACATGTTGCGGACGAGGGCGCGGGAGAGGAGGGGGCCGAGGTGGGTGAGGGCGGTGGAGGTCTGGTGGTGCAGGGTTGGGTCGGAGGGTTTTAGGGGGATGAAATTGGCCTGTTTTTTTGGTTTGGTTAGATATGGGGGGTGAAGCGGATGGGGGGGTGGTTGAGAGATGGGCAACGGGGGGTGGGGGACGGGAAAAGGGGAGGGGGGTTGAGAGAAGGGAAAGGGGGGATGCCAATGGAGAGAGTGTAGTAGCGGAAACGAGATAGAAAGCAAGGAGGGAGGTAATTACCCAAAACTCGGCCGCGGCACCCTTGGGCAGCGGCTCGTTGCCGTCAAGGACCTTGATGGTAAAGAGGAAAAAGAACTCGAGGAGCGGGGCGTGGTGCGGGTGGAAGAGCACGTCGGGGTACTTGGACATGACCTTATCGACAAAGGCGATGCCGTTGAGCGAGATTTCCGTGTCGGCTTCGGGTTCTGGGCCGGCGGTTAGCAAACACGGCTAAGGAGGGGATACAGAGGGCATGGAAGAAACGGGGGAGGAAAGAAAACATACCCGGTAGCGCCTGCAAAATCGACACCACCCACGGCACCAACCTGACCAACTGCCCCGGCACATACACCTTCGGCCCACGATACAGGCTCCCAACAAACGAGCACGCCGTGCTCAACAGCGTCCCCACCCTCGGCGTATCAACCCGCTGCTGCACAAAGTACTCGCTGACCATGTCCGGCGGGAAGACAAACGGCCCCGGCTCCGTCTCGGAGAAGCCCGCGCGGAGGATGTTGCAGATGATCTCGACGGCCTCGCCGCTCGCTCCAAACACGCGCTGCACCTCGGCCAGCACCTGCATAATGTTTTGTTGCAGGGCCGCGAGCCGGCCGCCGTTGCCGTTGCCGCCGGCCTGCGGCGCCTGCGGCTCACTGTCCAGGTCGACGGGGTGTTCCTTGACGTCCTGCATGCCCTTGGCCATGCTGGCGAGGCAGCGCGCAGAGCGCAGGGCAACCTGCAGCGCGATCTCGTCCGTCGGGGGGACGGACTGTGGGTTGGGCGGGTCAAGGCCGCGGAGGAAGTCGGGGTTTTGGAGGTTGAGCAGGGCCGGGTTGGCGCGCAGCTGGACGGCGAGCTCGAAGTCCTTTTTGAGGGTGAGGTAGAGCTCCTCGAACATGTCGAGCCGGTGGTTCTCGTCCTTGATGGCCTGGATGATGGAGGCGATCGAGAGGACGATGCGCTCCTCGGCGAGCGAGTCGAGGACCTGGCTGCTCCGGATGGTCTGGTAGTGCCTGATGAACGCGCCGGCTTCCCCGGTAAGGATGGAGCGGCAGGACGAGCACAGCGTCGAGATGGACCGGGCTGATGGTCCGCCGAGCACAGAGTCGCCGACGGCGGCGAAGAGGAGGTTGAGGGCGTTGGGAAGATACTGGGCGTTCCGCTCAAAGTACTCGCAGTACCGCTCGATCAGCGCCAGGCCGGTCTGCCGCAGTCGCAGGGGGATGGGGCCGTGGGACTGGCCGAGGAGGTCGAAGAAAGGCGACGCAAAGATCTTGCTGAGCTCAGCGTCGTACTTGGCCTCGTCCGAGATGCAGTCGGAGAGGGCGCCGAGACAAAAAGCCGATGCCTCGAGCTCGGCCCAGGACTGGGCGGCCAGGGCCTGGAGGAAGAGGTCCGAAAAGAAGGAGACTAGGCGGATGCCCTCGAGCGTAAACACGGACTGGAGCATGTCGGTGACGTCCTTCCTGGCGTCGCCGAAAGCAGCGCGCTCTGTCGAGTCCCATTCGACAAAGGTCTCGACGGGGGGCCACTGGATCTTGCGCCACGAGTTCATGACGACGGCCTTGAGGTGCTGCTCGGCGTACGGTTTCCAACCCTGGGACGTCTCCTCGTCCGAGAAGGTGGTGTCGATCATGGTCTCGATGAATGTCGACCAGAACTCGAGGGCAGGGACAAAGATGGCGTCCTCGCCAACGAGGTAGCCGTCGGCAGCAAGGAGGCCGCTGAGGCTCTCCAGGAACCTCTGGGAGCGGTCGTCAGTGCTGTGCATGAGCTGCTGCACTTTTGCGTCGCCGTACGCCAGGATCAGCAGGCCGAACGCGATGCCGTCTTCTTCATGGTTGCCGTGGAGGATGCGCTGGTAGTGCTTGGCGGCCCAGGGGCTCTCGAAGAGGGCGGCGAGGGCGGCGTACTGCTCGTCGTTGAAGAAGGTGGAGTAGTTGCCGAGGACGTCGCTGAACAGCTCGGCGGTGGCTTGGAAGAGGTCGTGGTCGGCAAAGCAGTTGATAGCGGGACCGACTAGCTGTCTCAGGGGTGCGACCAGTTCTGGGGCCGGTGATGCTCGCTGCGCATACAAGATCCAGGCCTGTTCGGATGGTTGGTCTCACGGTTCCATCGTTTAAGCATGGACTCGGGCATACCTGGAAGCATGAAATTGCCTCTCCTTGGGTCTTGAAATGGGGAGTGTCTTGCGGCGGGGAGAATCCGCGGGCAAGAAGGTAGGCAACGTCGGGCCCGTTTTGGGCAAGGCGGGCGTGTACTTGGGCGCTGGATATGCCGCTGGTCAGCCTGTGCCCTTTCTTGATACTGAGAAGACGATGAGAGCCTCACAACTTGGGGGCGCTCATGTCGGTCTTGCCAACCTCCTCTACGAGCGTGGCGGCGAACCAGATGGCCACCCTCAGCTTCTGGCTGCTTAGCTTATCGACGAGCACTTCGGAGGAGAGGGCATTGTCGAAAGCATCAGGGGGGACGCCGCGGCCGAGATCTAGACAGTAGATGAAGTAACGGAGGCAGTGGGGCCATATGTGGGAGAAGTGCATGAAGTGGGTGACGAGGGCGGTGCAGAGCTTCTTGGTGACGAAGTTGCCAGCGCCGTCGGCGAGGGACTGATTGGTCCAGCTGATGATGTTCTCGAGGAGGCCCGCCGTGTCATCCTCGCTCAGCCCGGCGCTGTGTCTGGGTTAGCAACGGTCTCGACGGCGTGACGAGGAGTTCAGAGGTCAGAGGTCACCTATCGCGGTTGAGCTTGATGATGAGGGTGAGGGCGGCGTAGAAGCGGATGTTGTCCTCGCGGTGGGCGATGAGGCTCTGGGCGAGCTGCCATCCCTCGGGCGAGCGCTGCAGGCGGTGCAGCACCTCCTGGATCCTAGAGATGGTGTCGGGCAGGTTTGGCTGGTAGAGAGCTCGGATCAACTGTTGATATGAGATCAGCATCTTGCTTCATGTTGTCTCTCCTCGTTCCGTTTCTTCTCTGTCTCATTTTTATTTCTTTGTGTTTTTATTTCCCCCATATCCCATCTCCATCTCTCACACCCCCGGGTACTCACTGCTTCGACCTCGCCGAGGCTTGTGGGCAGGGCCAGCTGCTCGATGCCTGCGTCGGCCATTTTTGATGTTTGCTTGGTTGGATTCTGGTGTTGCTGAGTCGCAACGGCCAGGCGCTGAGCGCAGTAACTAACTGCCAAGGGTCCGCCGCTAACGGGGAAGGGTCCAACAACGGAATGGTGAGAGTGAGAGTGAGTTCCAAGTCCGGGTTACCAGCTCACAAACAAATGCCAAATCACTTTTGCAACTGGCTTCTCACTGCACAAAGTGGCGTTATGAACCTTGTAAGCTTGGATTTGTCTGTTTTGATTGCGTCGTGCTTGCTCAATGAAGGATGTTGAGCTCTTGGTGACCTCGATGGTGTTGGTTCAGGTTGTTGGTTGCGTGTTGCTGCTGTCATTGTCCACTGTTCCCCAGGCCTGCAGGCGCCCACGAGCAGCTGCCTGTGGAACTTTCAGGAGGAAGGACGGGGTGGGGGGAGGGTTCATGCAGTTATCCGTGTTGCACTCAATGACGGGGTTGAAGCCAACACCAACACCAACCTTCATCCAGGGAGGTTTCCGTACTCTGGTGGCATAAACTGATGATTGTTGTGGTAGACACGGCCGCTATTTATTTTTCTATCAACTGTGCTGAGAAGGCATGACGAACTAGCCAGCTGTTGGGGTAAAATTCCCGGCCATCAACACCATTATGGGAAACACAGATATCCCACGGATAAGATCAAGTTACCTTCAGACTCACGTCAGGAACATCAAGCCTCGGAGATATTAATTTAATAGATACCTGCCCTTGCAGTCAGACCTCCAAGTCACACCATAATCGGCTCACCCTTCCTCCCCAGGCGTTGCTGACACCCGCACCAAAGCCTGCTCATGCAGTGTCGGACGCGGGGTCCCCAAGCGGTCCTCCCGCCCGAACGCGGGCCGTCGCGGCCACACCTGGAGACGGCCCGCCGGCTCGGGGCACCAGGCCCAAGCATACGGTCCCACTCGCCACCAGACACCGAACACTCCGGGATGGCCACGAGGTGCTGTCCTCCTCAAACTTCGGGCCCGGGAGGAGGGGGGCGGGGTTGCTGTCTCTCCATGGAGCTCTCAGGCCAGTGGTCCGTTGGAGGTGTGGTGTTCGTGGTTCCCCTGGATGCTGTAAGATCGTCCGTGGCTTCCACCAGATGTTCGATGCCCGTCCCACAGACTCGGAGTGAAGCTTGAGAGAAGGGCTAGTTAGGCTGGAAAGTTAAGGCCAGCGGCATCGGCCACCATCCATCTCATCCAGAATCCAACCCCTGGCCGATGCGTTTGTATGTAGGTCCTCGGGCGTGGCGATCGACGTGGCGCAAGCGCGGGGCACACTGCCCGTCCCTGTTGCAGGCCCAGACTTCTTGGGTTGGCCGTTGCAGCCGTTGCAAAAGCGCAAAGTGGCCCTGCATTGCGGGCAAGTCGAATTGCTCGTTGCACTACTGGTTGCAAGAAGGCAGCTGGTGGGTCGCATCAGGGCATGGAGGGCGTCGAGGATGGAGGGTCGCATGGGACGAAGCTGAGCTAAATGCGCGAGGGAGTGGAAAAGAAGACAGCTCCCCCGCCCTGCAAAGAGCCCAAAAGTGAGGGGCAAGCCCCAAGCAGCTTGGAAGGTGGGGTCAACACCACCCCTGTGATGCGCTAGGCAGGGAATTCCCCTTCAACCTCCAATACCCGCCCTCCGCCTGCCGCGGGGACGGCGCCTTGGAATATCGAGCCCATGCACGAGCACATAACAGACTGACTGGATAACACATCGACCACACCCATTGCTTATTGCTCGACCGACACCCAGACTGCCCCCTTCGGCCTTCACTCGGGGCCGACGTGGCTTCTGTCCAACCATCTCGCGGCACCCCATGCGCCATATCTGGCCACGGCACCGCTCTGCTGCTGCTCTCGCTACTGTTGCGCACACGAGCACGAAACTCTCGCGCTCACCGCGGCTGCTTCTTGGTCCAGTCTCTCTCGCGCGCCCTACCCCTCGACCTGCCCACTCGCTTCCCCTATCTTCCCCACCGCTAGCCCAGCCCAGGTCCAGACCCCGCCAGCCAGCTTCTTCTTCTTCTGCGACTCTCATCTTCCAACCCACGCGAGGACTCCATACCCACGTCTCCCCTGGAACACCGCCCTCTGTCGACGACATGGAGACGGTCAACACCACTGCCCGGCTGGCCGCCGTGCGGGCCCTGATGAAGGAGAATGGCGTCGACATCTATGGTATTTCTCCCATCTCCCACCGCCAGCATACCCCGCCTTCGTCTGTCAATGGCTGACACCGCCCCTCCTCCCCATCGCAGTCGTCCCCTCCGAAGACAGCCATGCCTCTGAGTACATTGCCGCGTGCGACGCCCGCCGCGCCTTCGTCTCGGGCTTCACCGGCTCTGCAGGCACAGCCGTCATCACCCTCGACAAGGCCGCCCTCGCCACCGACGGCCGCTACTTCAACCAAGCCGGGAAGCAGCTGGACGCCAACTGGCATCTTCTCAAGACGGGCCTCCAAGATGTTCCCACATGGCAAGAGTGGGCCGCCGAAGAGGCGGCCGGCGGCAAGACGGTTGGCGTCGACCCCGCCCTGATCTCGAGCTCCATCGCCGAGAAGCTGGACGAGAGCATCAAGAAGAGCGGCGGCGCCGGGCTCAAGGCCGTCAGCCAGAACCTCATCGACCCCATCTGGGGCGCCGACCGCCCCCCCCGCTCCAACAACCCCGTCATGCTCCTCGCCCAAAAGTACGCCGGTAAGGAGACCTCGGCCAAGCTCGCCGACCTCCGCAAGGAGCTCAACAAGAAGAAGGCCGCCGGCTTCGTCCTGTCCATGATGGACGAGACCGCCTGGCTGCTCAACCTCCGCGGCAGCGACATCACCTACAACCCCGTCTTCTTCTCGTACGCCGTCGTCACCCAGGATTCGGCCACCCTGTATGTCGACGACGCCAAGCTCAACGACGAGTGCCGCGCCTACCTGGCGCAAAACAAGGTCGATGTCAAGCCGTACGACACCCTGTTTCCAGACGCTAAGGCTCTGGCCAGCGCTGCCGCCGCCAAGGGGGCGTCGGAGCCGCCAAGGAAGTACCTCGTTTCTAACAGGGGCTCGTGGGCGCTGAAGCTGGCCCTCGGCGGTGATGCCTTTGTCGAGGAAGTGCGGAGCCCCGTCGGCGACGCCAAGGCGGTCAAGAACGACACGGAGCTGGAGGGCATGCGGCAGTGCCACATCCGGGACGGCGCCGCGCTGATCCAGTTCTTTGCCTGGCTGGAGGACCAGCTCATCAACAAGAAGGCCGTCATCGACGAGGTTGAGGCGGCCGACCAGCTCGAGGCCTTCCGCCAGAAGCAGTCGGACTTTGTCGGCCTGTCCTTTGACACCATCTCGTCGACGGGGGCAAAGTGAGTCAACCCCCTTGCCACTGAAACCACCTCACATACTAATCCCCCTCCCCTCAGCGCCGCCGTGATCCACTACAAGCCCGAAAAGGGCGCCTGCGCCGTCATCGACCCCGAGGCCATCTACCTCTGCGACTCGGGAGCACAGTACTTTGACGGCACCACCGACACCACCCGCACGCTGCACTTTGGCACCCCCACCCGGGAGCAAAAGAAGGCCTACACCCTCGTACTCAAGGGCAACATTGCGCTCGACACGGCCGTCTTCCCCAAGGGAACTACGGGTTTCGCCATCGACTGCCTCGCAAGGCAATACCTCTGGGTACGTCCCCTTCTCCCCGCATCCCCCCCCTTTTTCTTTCCCCCACTTCCCCCCTAACAACCCCCCAGAAACAAGGCCTCGACTACCGCCACGGCACCGGCCACGGCGTGGGCTCCTTCCTCAACGTGCACGAAGGCCCAATCGGGATCGGCACGCGGAAACAGTACGCCGACGTAGCCCTCGCCGCGGGCAACGTCCTGTCCATCGAGCCGGGGTACTACGAGGACGGGGCGTACGGGATACGGATCGAGAACTTGGCGATTGTCCGCGAGGCGAAGACGGAGCACAGGTTTGGGGACAAGCCGTTCTTGGGGTTTGAGCATGTGACCATGGTGCCGTATTGTAGGAATTTGATCGAGGAGGGGATGTTGACGGGCGAGGAGAGGGGGTGGTTGAATGAGAGCGGGGAGAGGATTAGGGGGGTGATGGAGGGGCGGTTAGAGGGGGATGAGGTTGCGCAGAGGTGGTTGGAGAGGGAGACGAGGCCGTTTTGAGGGGGGTTGGTTGTGGTACAGCGAGGTTTTTTACATCTCTATTCCATCCATCCATCCACTGCATTTCCCTCCGTTTTCTTGTCTTTTTGTCTATGCTGGCTGGTTTTATTCGGGTCAAGTTCATTTGACGCCGATGCTATGGATACTTTGAGGAAGATCTGGGGAAAACGCCGCGGCAGTGTCTGTCGATTATCTAAAAGGACATGAAGGCGGAGAGGGTAAAAGCGAGGCCAAACGCCAGCTTGAAGGCCGTGTGCTGGTCCAGCGCGGCCAGAATGCGCGAGCTGTTGAGCCGTTTTCTGAGCTGCAGAGACGTGACGAGGTCGACTCCGTTGTGTGCGGCGACCTGGCGAGAGGAGAGGGGAAGGGGAAGGAAGGAAGGTTAGCGGGATGGTTGGGGGGGCGGGTTGGGTGTTGGTGAATAGGTTCCATGTGGGGGGAAGGAGGGTGAGAGACGCACTTGGATAACCATCATCGCGATGCCGGCGAGCAGGACGATCGTCTTAGAAAAGACGCTCACTAGTAACCCCGCGGCGAATCCTATTCCCCCGATGCATTTCCATCATCAACACACACATCACCCACACGGTCCTTGAAGCTGAGAGAGAGAAAGAGAGAAATACCAGAAAGACTCCCCCCCGAGAGCTGCTTGATCGTCTCGGCATCCAACAGCTCCCTGCTCCGCTTCCTCGCCTCCTCCTGCGACAGGGGATGGATGTTGGCGGACGGGACGGGGTAGGACTCGAAGCGCATCGGCCGCTGGTGATGCACGGCTAGGAGGCCTGTTGTGAGACCGAGGGTGAGGGGGAGGGCGGTGCCGCGGAGGGTGAGGCGGCGGAGGGGGTTGGCGGCGGCGGAGGAGGTGGTGGTGAAACGCCGGGTTAGGGTCTGGGCGAGGGTGCGGACTGGGGAGGCCATTTTGGAGGGGGGAGGGGGGTAATTAGGTTGGGTGACCCTCAGGGGAGGAGGAAATGAGCGTCTGGGTGTATATTTTTTAAGAGATGCTATGGTCGGGTGTTGGTGAGTGGTTGGTGCATGGCAATTGGTGCTGGGGTTGTTGATGGCCCATGACCCCAGGTACAAGCACAGGGCAGTATGACGTAATCGGGCAGCAGGAGAGAGTCACTGGACAGCGCGAGCGTTTCGTGTCTCAACCTCTCGACATGACGGTCTCTAACGGGAGGAGGTTGTTTGTGTTATCGTGTAGATCAGCTATGGGATTCTGACGCTGTTGGCAATCACCAGGAGAATTGTGCCTGCATAGTTGAGCATCCTTCTGCCAGAGCACGGAGCGGGAGAGTTGGAACGCCCATCCATCGCTTTCAACGTGTGACACAGGGCTCCTCGGCATTCAGGCAGTGAAACGGCAAATCGGCAGGCAAAAAGTCACCGGACAAGAGCGTAGGCCGTAACATGGTGATATCCCGGATTTGGAATGGAACATGGGCCATTGGAAGCGTGTTGCGGCGCTGGGCTTGAAGAGTCGAAGACGCCCGAGAGAGTGACGCATGTCTCTGGGCCTCGCATGTCTGGGCAGCGGTCCCGCTTGTCGTTGCGGGGAGAGTCCCCACTCTAGTGCCAAGCCTGCGAGCAGCCAGGCAGCGGGTCTGTGCGTCCCACCAGTTCCAGCCCAGCTCGATTGTTGTTTTCGCGTCGAGACGCGCTTCACTTTCCACCCCCACCCACTCTATCCAAATCCAAGCCTCGACTCTCGACGGCCCCATTTTGCGCACCCGTTGTCGACACCACCACGCGATCCCCGTCGACACCCACGATACACCCATTACCAAGGCTTGACCCAGCCCCATAATCCGCAATGCCTCGCCCTCGGCCGAAGCGGACACGCGTCGCCCCAGCGCGCCCAGCAGAGGCCCCAACGCCCGAGGCACAACCCCAGTCCTCCGCGACGCTGCCCCTCGCCACAAAACCTGCCATCGCAGTCCCTGCTGTCCCCAGCAGCGATATCTACGATGTCAGCGACCGCGAGAAGGAGCGCATCAAGCAGCGCGTCGCCGAGACCGCCAAGGCTGCGGAGGCTCAAGCGGCCACCACCACCCGCCGCACCCGCGCGTCGCAACTGAACCTGAACTCGGACCAGGCGAGGGCGTTGGACGACTCGAGCCGCAGACGTGACGAGGCGATGAACAAGCTGGACGACCTCAGCTCGACCTCGCGCCCGGAACAGCCCGAGAGCCCGGCCCTTGTCCCCGGCCAGAGAGAATCAGTGACCCGGATGCAGCCTCGATTGACCGATGCGTCGGGCCTGGATCTAGACGACGAGCTCTTTGCCAACCTTGACGATAGCCTGGATGACTCACAACACGCGAGTGAGGCGACGCAGACGGGCTATCGCTCGACCGATACCTCATCCTTCAACATCGCCATGTTCAAACGCCGGCCTAGGCAGTCGAGCGTTGCCGGGAGAGACGACGGGCCGATCCGGCCGAGCAGCAGAGGACAGAACACACCCAGCATCAGCACAACCCTGAACTTCGGCAACTTTCGGCGACGCGCGCGCGAGCCGAGCATTCTCGGCACCGCACGCAAACCCCGGACGCAGCGATCGGTATCACGGGCTTCGCAGGCGTCGCGGAACGCAAGCGTGCTCGGGGACGGTGATGATTCCGGGCCGGACGGGGAGTCGACACCACTGGACAAGCGGAGACAAACCCGCGGGTCTCCGACCGATGCCAACGTTAGGGACGGCTCGCCCACGTTGCCCTCGCGCAAGCGCAAGTCCCTCGAGAGCCACCAGGACGGCCGCGAGAAGCGAGCTGCAGTAGAAGCCGAGGCTGCCGAAGAGGATGATCCCGAGGAGATCCACCAATCCATCGAACTCGACATCGAAGTCGAGCGCACCCCCAGCCCGCCACGCGGCCGCGCCCTCGAGCGCGACCGCTTCTCCACCCCGGTCCAAGAAGACGACCCCGACATGGCGCCCCCACTCAGCAGCTCCTCCGAAGCCGACAGCCCCGTCGCCTGGCCCTCCCTCGACACCCTCGCTCACCGCACCTACAACACCCGCCGCGCCCCGCCAGCGGTAGCCGCCGCCCGCACCCCCGAACCCCGCGACTCCTCCGAGCTCTCCTCGCCCCCCTCGCTCACCCACTCCCCGAACTACACCGCGGCAGCTGCCAAGCCCGCGCCAAAGAAAAAGACTGCCCCGCCGCAGAAGAAGGTCACGACAGCCGACTTGACCTCGCTCCTCCCGCGCCGCCGGATCAAGGCGTCGAACCGCGTCAGCAGCGGTTCCAACGACCCGTTCGACCTCGCCTCTTCGGACGCCGAAGACCGCTACGATGTGGCCGCGGTCGAGGATGACGAGCCGTCATACGTCGACTCGCGCGCCGCGCGCAGGCGGAAGCAGCAGCCGCTGAGCAAGACGGTGTCCAACCGCAGGGCCAAGGCGCCTGCTGGGGGTGCAAAGAAGCGCGGTGTAAGGACGTACGGTGCGCAGGAGGACAAGGAGAATGGCGAGGTCGCGGAGGAGATTGTGGTGGGGAGCGGAGAGGAGGAGGAGCAGGGTGGTGAGGATGAGGAGGAGGAGGAGCTGCCCGAGGCGGAGACGAGCCAGCTGATGAGGGAGCGGATTGGGGAGGAGCTGCAGAAGGCTGTCAAGAAGTTTAAGGAGGTGGATCAGTGGGAGTTATCGTTTGAGGAGGTTGTGCAGGGCTCGTCGCCTGGGCCGGATGCGCGGTGATATTGGTGAGAGGGGGAGAGTGTGGGATATGGTTGGCTTCGCCTGGCTGGGTATACGGGTATGGTCTTTGATGGGTTAGCTGGAAAACGTGTCTCAATTTTTGCTGTGAGGGTGGATTGTATCAGCAGCGTGGTGTTTTACCCTGCTGGTTTGGTCACGGGCTTCCACTTTATATCAGCGCTTTTTGCTTGGTTGGCTGGGTATGAGGAGATTGGTTCTGAATCGAACCTGAGACGCTTATTTGCATTTGATCCTCCGTCATGTCTCATCGTCTACATAATAGCAATAACTGCCCCAACGCCTGGCGCCTAACCGCTTGCCGTGCCTCGGCCGACTGATATCTTGTATGGAATGATTGTTGGGTCATGATGCTATGGCTTCGCCGCCGCAAGGCAGACGCTCTCGAGCTTGTTCTCGACAACCGGCAGCAGGTTCGCGACTTGGTTAGAGTCGCGCAGGGCGATGGTGATGGCGTCGGGCATCAGGCCGCTCATGTACAGATTCTGCCGTCGGTTCTTGTCAGCAAGCACTCTCCTGACACTCAGGAATCTGGACGACTTACCCTCTTGAGATTCTCAAACCCGTCCTCGCGCGCCGTATACTCCCTCATAACCACCTCCCTCTCAAAATCCACATAGACCCTCGTATCCCGCACCCTCACCACCACCCCATCCAACCGCATATACAATCGACACAACAACAACATCCTCTGCTCCATCACCCTCACCTTCACGCTCATAACGCTAATCCCGTTATCGTCCAACTCACTCTCATACAGCACCACCTCATCGGCAAACAAAATCGGATCCCTCCTCTTCAACAACTCCAGCGGTATCCCCTGCCCGCCCTCTACCAACCCCCCCTTTGTCCCCTTCACCTCATCCCCCCAATACCCCGCCGAATAACTCCAATCAAACGGCCGCACCACCTCGCTTATCCCGGCACTCGTCTTCTCCCTTGACGAACTCCACTCCCGCGCGTACGCAACCCGCAACATCCCGCCCTCCCCCGTCTTGTCCACCGTGTCGAGCGCCGGCTCCGCGCTGAAGGAGATGCTCCACCCCGTGGCGGGGTGGGCGATACACACGAGGTTGTCGCCGAAGATCATCTCGGGGATGGGGATGCCCAGCCGCGCGGAGAGAGCGTCGATGGGGCCGGATTTGAGGATGGGGAGTTTGCGCGTGGAGATGGTGAAGGGGGGTTGGGGGGGGGTAGGGGTGGGGGGGGTGACGGGGGAGGGGAAGGCCGTGGGAGGCGGGAGGGTGGTGCTGGGGGTGGTTGCTGTTGGGGGGTCCATGGTGAATTGTGAGGGTTGTAAAAGGGGTGCGGCAGTGGTTGTTCGGGGTGGTCGTTTGGAGACTGTGCGCCCGATGGAGGGGTCGTGCCTTGTCCGCTTGCGGTCGCGGGCTCGTGGAGGGTAATTGTCGGGATGTGGTGTGCCTGGTTCGGGCTCGGGATGGTCGAGATAGCTAGGGACTGTGTGGGTTGGTGCAGGTCGGGGTCGTGGGGAGGATCAAGCTTGAAGTTGAAGTTGGATCGCACAGGCCAGAGTTGGCAGCTTGGAGCTGTTTGGCGGGGTAGCGGGGCGGATCTGTGGGGGAAAGCGCCCAGCCAAGCACTGTCCCGAGCAAGTCTTCGTCCTTCAACGTTGCGCCATGTCTAGGGTCCAATTGACAGGTCATGGAGTGCCATGAAGAGAACGACACGCTTGGTGAGTGCAAGGGAGACATTCTGTCGCATCTTTGCATCGGAAGTGCCTCGGCCTCTGCGTGCCTGACAGACGGCGCGCCTGTCCTGGGACGAAAGGCCCCATCAACATTATTTGGTTTCCCGGTTATTCATGGCAAGCCCATGACCAAACGGCTTTGCCGTTTGCGTTGCATCCATCAACGTTATCCAGCCTAGGTTGGCTTCTTCAGGAGGTCGTGGTTAGCTGAAACCCTGGTGTCGAGCTGCAGGCGGCCCCAGCTCTCAGCTGGCCACAAAAATGTGGGACGCCTAAGCGCTGGTTGCTAGGCAACGGCCACCCCCTGCAAGGTAAATACCAGAGCTAACCTCGCACCCCGACACATCCTGGAACCCCGTTCCTAATTCAATAGCAACGACACCCGTCTTCCTAGTGTCACTCCATTCAACCCGCCCAGCGCCCAGCAAGCCAGCGTCGCCACTCCCTTCCGGATCCCCCAACACCCTCCCGCTCAACACCGCCATGGCGACGAGGACGCTGGAGAACTGCTTCGACCGCCTGTCGGTCAACGACGAGAACGACCTGGGCGAGAATGCCCGGGTCTATCAGAAGGCAAAGGTGAGCATGCCTCTATTCGCTGTCCCCCCCCCCGAATCTCGCCTCGTTATGCTAACACGAGCCCAGCCCATCGGCTCCTCCAGCCAGCTCCCCCACAACTCGGGCCGGCCGAACCTGCTCAAGGTAGCGCTGCAATCACAAAGCGCAAACACCGTCACACAGACCGTTACCCTCCCGTCGCAGGCCGCGCAATGGAAGGGCTCCGCCCAGCCCAGCAACCCCCCGTCCCCCCGGAAAGACAAGGAAAGCAAGTCGGGCTCGCTGTCGTCGCGCGCGTCGTCGGACGAGGCGGCCGCCCAGTCGGACCGCGAGTCGTCGTCGTACCTTGACCAGCCGCTGGTGCCCAAGCAGTTCCACCTCGGCATGTTCGAGATCGGCCGCCCGTTGGGCAAGGGCAAGTTCGGGCGCGTGTACCTGGCGCGCGAGCGCAGCACGGGCTTCATATGCGCGCTCAAAGTCCTGTACAAGTCGGAGCTGCAGCAGGGGACGGGGGTGGAGAAGCAGGTGCGGCGCGAGATTGAAATCCAGAGCAACCTGCGGCACCCCAACATCCTCAAGCTGTACGGGCACTTCCACGACAGCAAGCGCATCTTCCTCATCCTCGAGTTCGCCGGCAAGGGCGAGCTGTACAAGCACCTGCGGCGCGAGAACCGCTTCCCCGAGTGGAAGGCGGCGCAGTACATCGCGCAGATGGCGGCCGCGCTGCGCTACCTGCACCGTAAGCACGTCATCCACCGCGACATCAAGCCCGAGAACATCCTGGTGGGCATCCACGGCGAGATCAAGATCTCGGATTTCGGCTGGAGCGTGCACGCGCCTAACAACCGCCGCAAGACGCTGTGCGGCACCCTCGACTACCTCCCCCCCGAGATGATCAAGTCGGGCAGCAAGGACAACTGGTACACGGAGAAGGTGGACCTGTGGAGCCTGGGCGTGCTCATGTATGAGTTCCTCGTCGGCGAGGCGCCGTTCGAGGACACGCCCATCATGACACATAAGCGCATCGCGCGCGCGGATATGACGATCCCGGAGTGGGTGAGCAAGGAGGCCAAGGACTTGATCAAGAAGGTACAGTCTCTCTCTCTCTCTCCTGATCTCTCCAAGAGACACGCTGCTAACAAGAAGCGCTCGTAGCTTTTGGTGCTCGACCCCGAGAAGCGCATCCCCCTCGAGGAGGTGCAGCAGCACCCCTGGATCATCAAGCACTGCGTCAAGGGGGAGCGGGCGTCCAACCGGGAGAAGCCGCTCAAATAAGCTCAAATCATGGTCAAGGAGTTGCGGTTACAGGAGAAGGATGGAGCAGCGAGCGGCGTTTCGGGTTTTGGGATGACGGTTCACGGGGAAGCTTCTTCTTTTTTTCAGGAGTTCATTGCATAGCAGCGCCGATCTGGGCCTTTGTTTTTGATTTTAATTTCTTGCACGGCTTGCCTCAGCCGATTTCATTTACTCCGTACTGGGGCTTGTTTTGCTCTTGTTCCTCGGCGGGGAGAGATCAAGTCGTCATAGTATTACAAGCGTTACATCTCACAGCATCCGTCACCTCTGGTATATCCATCCAAACCCACCCTGCCCACTCCTCAGCGATACACCTCCTCAAACGGCCGCTTGTCGGCAAAGCACGAGTCCCACACCTCGTTGACGACCTTGGTGGCGTGGGCGTCGTCGCGGCAGGTGGAGCGGGCCATGACGGACTGGATGGCGCGCATGCGCACGCAGTTCTGGAACTGCTGCGTCAGCGTCCAGTGGCCGCGCGTCATGGTCTCGCGCGTCCAGCGGCACTCGCCGCTGAGCATCGAGGCGCGGATCTGTAAAGAATACCATCAGCAACACATCCATCCCCCCGTCCCCAATATCGGCAGGACAACACACCTCGGTACACGCCGCATGCCGCAAATCATGCCCCCCCATCCAATCCACCTTCCACCTCAAATGGTCCCACGCATGCACCATCTCATGGGCAAGGGTATCCTCCAAATGCCCTCTGTCCCTCATCTCATTCGCACAAATCAGTATCCCATGCTCCGGGCTAAACCCGCCGCCCTGCCGCACCACCCTCCCATCCTCCGCCACCCGCGCCGGACACCGCCTGCAGACCACATTATTCTCGTCCAGCGTCCCGTTCAGCGCCGAGACTTTCTCCCGCAAGAACCGGATCACCGGCGAGTACGCGAACAGGTAGGCGCGGTCGGTCTCGCACCGCGCGCAGTCGCGCGCCTCGTTGGCGCGGTACCGGTCCTCGCGGTAGTGCTCGATCCCCTCGCGGGTCACCTTGCCGGTGAGGATGCGGAAGTAGTTGAGCCACCATTTGATGGAGGGGTCGTAGCCGGTGCGGGCGGGGTCGTTTTCGAGGAAGCGGGGTAGAGGGGGTTGCTGGGGTTGTTGTTGTTGGGCGTGGTCTTGCGGGGGTGGGGATTGGGAGGCGGAGGGTTGTGTCGAGGAAGGGGTTGGGGGTGGTGGTTGTGATGGTGCCATGGTGGTGGCTCTGGGGGTGTCGAGGGGAGGGATTGTGGCCGTGACGGTTGTTGCCGTTGTCGTTCTGTTTGTCGACTCGCTCGAGACTTGCCAAGCTGTGGGTCAACAAAGGAGGCGCCCGGCGTGTGTCATCGGCGTCGAGCTGAGTGGAAACAAGTGTCGTTCTGCGATTCTCGCTGGGCGTCGTCAATGGGAAACTTTCCAGTTCGCGATCACATCTGCAGGGGTGCATCCGCTGTGGCCTGCTGGGTCTGGCGCTGCTGCCCCACAATTTAACAATGACAGGCGCGCCCTTTGGTTGGTTTGCCTCCCTCTCGCAGGCGGTGAAGCCCAGCAGAAGGGCGCAGGCGACCCCGGATTTCTGGGCCCCTCCCGATGTCGGCCAATGGGACGAGTCACAGGCTCCCGAGGGATCCAGCAGCACTGGCACTCGCCGTCACAGTGGTCCCACTGATGGGATGTGAGCTGCATCAAGGAAGCCCAAAAATTACAGCACCCCTGAAACCAGGACAGACAGCCGAGGGCCCGGTGGTATATAATGGAAATGAGCTGGAGCCTGTGTAAGTCCCGTCTACGCCTGAGAAATCCCGCAGCGGCGACGCGATGTGAAGTTGTTGGCTTGACTTCTCGACTCCTTTCTTTCATCCAGCCCTTGCGGTTGTTGTTGTTGTTGTCATTGCTGACCCTGGATCCTGCATATTGTGTGCCGCTGCAGCCATGAGGGGCCCACGTCCGCTTGGCGTGGTGATCAAGCTGGGTGAGTGAGCAAAAGCAACACGACGTCCGAGTCCCCCAGGGGCGACAGGGGGATGCCCAACTAACACTCCCCAGGGACGAGCTCCATCGTCGACGAAAAGACCCACGAGCCCCTCCTCTCCATCCTGACGTCGATAGTGGAAACGGCGGTGAAGTTGAGGAAGGATGGCCACAAGGTCATCATCGTCTCGTCCGGCGCCATCGGCGTCGGCCTGCGGAGGATGGATGTCGACAAGCGGCCCAAGCACTTGTCGAAGCTGCAGGTATGACACTGGTGTTGGCCTTGAATCCGAAGCATCTAGCTGACCGACAACAGGCCCTCGCTGCCATCGGCCAGTGCCGCCTCATGAGCCTCTGGGACAGCCTATTCACCCATCTCAACCAGCCCATTGCCCAGATTCTCCTGACAAGAAACGATATTGCCGATGTAAGCAACCCCCCTGGCCGTCTTGCTTCGTCCACGCCGCCCAGTCACTCACACCACCGCAGAGGTCGCGCTATCTCAATGCTCAGAGGACCGTCAACGAGCTGCTGGACATGGGCGTCATCCCCATCGTCAACGAGAACGACACGCTGGCCGTGTCCGAGATCAAGTTTGGCGACAACGACACCCTCTCGGCCATCACCGCCGCCATGGTCCACGCCGACCTGCTCTTCCTCATGACCGACGTCGACTGCCTGTACGACAAGAACCCGCGCACCCATCCCGATGCCCACCCCATCGAGGTGGTCGACGACATTGGGTCTCTGGTGGCCGATGGTGTGTGCCCCTTTCCCCCTTTTCCACCCTCCTGCACTAACACCCAACCCCCCCAAGTCTCCTCCGCCGGCTCCTCCCTCGGCACAGGCGGCATGTCGACCAAGATCGTGGCCGCCCGCCTCGCCACCTCGGCCGGCGTCACCACTGTCATCACCCGCTCCTCCATCCCGGGCAACATCGTGAAGATCGTCAAGCATATCCAAGCCAGCCGCTCGCCTCCCTCGCTCGCCACCAAAGCCAACCAACAATCCTCCTCCTCCACCCCTGGCTCCCCCGACTACCACCCCCATAACCACCACGGTCATCACCAAACAATCGAATCCGCCCTCTCCCCGACCTCCTCCCGCGCCCCCACCCCGTTCCAAGAACCCACCCCCAAAATCCCTCTCCACACCCGCTTCCTCCCCTCCCCGCACCCCGTGCGCGACCGCTACTTCTGGATCCTCCACGGCCTCCGCCCGCACGGGACCCTCTACATCGACCAGGGCGCGTACAAAGCCCTCGTCGGCAAGGCCGGGCTGCTGCCCGTGGGCGTGGTCGCCGTGGAGGGGTCGTTCGCGCAGCAGGAGGCTGTGCGGCTGTGCGTGGTCGACCGGCGGCGCTTCCATCCTTCTTCCCCCGCTGGGGGAGACGAGGAAGGGGAGGAGGGTGGGAGGTTGTGGGAGGGGGAAGCGCAGGAGGTGGGCAGGGCGCTGACGAATTATTCGAGCGCGGAGATTGCAAGGATTAAGGGACGGCAGAGTGCGGAAGTGGAGGGGATTCTGGGGTATGCGGATAGTGAATATGTCGCGCAGAGGGAGAGTATTAGTTTCTTTGCAGGAGTCAGGGAGAGCAGGCCGGTCACGCCCGCGAGGGAGGCGGTGGAGGGGCGGGGGATTGGGGGGTATGAAGGCGAGGGGGCGGTTTTGTGAATGAGGAGAGGGGGAGATGGGTGGGGTGGTAGTTGGAGGATGAGGTTGGGGAAAGGGGTTGAGATTGGAAGCTGAGGTTGGGTGAAGAGGGTTGCGGTTAGATAGAGATTCAGTTCGGGATGGGAGTTGGGGTAGATAAAATAGAGGTGCTTGTTTGTGTGTTTTGTTTGGTGGTATCTTGCATTTGCGAACCGGCTGTAGTATGTACCTAAATCAAAACCCGTTGGTAGAACATGGATAGATAGATTCCAAGGTCCTCCTTTCAACGCCTGACGCCCGCCCGTAGTTTGTCTGACCATCATGCTCACCCTCGCGCCAATTCCTCCGCCCTGACCAAACTAACTGGCAAACAGCGTGTCTTCGTCGCGGAGATACTCCCCGCAGTCGGATTGCCGGAAGCACACGATGCCTGTGGGATCCAGACGCCTCGCCTCGGCGGTGCTCCGCGCGGTCTGCGTCGGTGTCAGGTTGACTTGCCCACTTATGTAATAGTTCCGAGAACCAGGGGGCAGACTTACCACGCCAAACCCGAGCGGGATATCCGCCATGCTGTAGACGACGCAGCCTTGATGCTCGGGGCAGTCCTCGGACCAGCGCCCGACGTGCGCCTTGACCACTGTGTTGTCCCTCGTCGTCAGCGTCCGTCCGTTCTCGCCTCCTTTCCTTGCCCCGTTCCTGCGGACTCCCTCCAAAAAAAGAAAATAAAAAACCCACCGTTCGACCCGTACAGAAACGGCTGGGCGCCGTTCTCCTTGATCCAGATCTTGTGGCGGGCGCCCGAGGCGATGATGGGCAGGGCAGTGATGTGCAGGCGGAACTTGCCCGTCTTGGTCAACTTGCCGATGCAGGTGCCCAGGCTGAGAAGGGCATCGCGGCTGATGCTCGTGGCGAGGTTGGCGATGGAGAGCTTGACGTAGTAGACCTGTGCGGCGCGGGAGGCATGTGTAAGTTATGTGGATGGTGGATGATGGAAAGGGGAGGTCGAGCCACGAAGGGAGGCGGGGCGTACGCGGGAGTGGTTAAGGCGAAAGACGTAGCGGTCGCCGTCTTCAAGGGGGGCAATCAGGCTCTTGAGGTCGGACATGTAGTTGGCGAGCTTGGGGATGTTAGCAAGTGATGCTTGGCCTGGGACACGAGGGCCCCAGGTGGACGTGGGCGGGATGCGCAAGCAGAGGGCAGGGTAGGAGGGAGGGGCGCACCTTGTCCAACACCGTCTTCATCTCTGCATCGGTTAAGACGCGCATCGTGGCGGTATTGGGTGCGGTATGTTGGGGATCGAGAGTGAGGGTGGTGTGTCGTGTGCTTGGAATGCGCCTGGTCCAGTGTCCTGGTCTCCTCGGTGATGCTTATCGCGAACTTCAAAAAAAAAGTCGAGGACAGGCTCAATCGCAACCCCACATTCGGCCCACCTTTACCCGTCACCAAGCAGGGGGTTTGCCTTGGCGCTCCGCCCACCGCGAATCATAGGTGCTGACCGCATTCATCCGTTGGGGAAGAACCCCACTCTCCACCTACTCGCTCATGATGAGTGGGCTTCTGGCGGCTGGGTTATGTAACACATGATAGCGGCCCGCTGGCCAAATGGTAAGGCGCCAGATTTCGGCTCTGGAGATTGTGCGTTCGAGCCGCACGTGGGTCGAGCTTCTTTTTTTGATTTCCTGGCTTCAGGCCATACCTCCACCAGGCTCGAATCGTATTTTTAGTCGGTTTCAATTTGGAAGCAGGCAATTTGGCAGTTGTCTGCCGGGTCCCGTCTCTGCATGAGCCGCAATCACGGCGCACGCCTCGGTACCGGGCTGGGCCATATCTCAGGCCATGCGATGCCACGACTCGGCGCGGCGTGCTCGGTGATGTTTCTGGGGAGATGATGGGGGTGATGGTTGCAGCGAGGTGAGATGGGATGGGAAGCGATGAGATGCGAGGGGCGCGGTGGGAGGCGACGAGATGGAAAGGGATCCCTCGAGCGACGATCAGTGGACACCACCACCACCCACCAAAACCAAAACCAAACACCAGACCAGACCAAGCACGCAAGACCACGACTTGGCGACGCGTCCTATCCACTCGAGCAGCAGGCTGGGCAGCCCAAACCGGGTGTTCGGGTCGCGACGATGCCTTCCGCATCGTGGTGTTGTGTTGCATCGATGGGAATAGCCGACAGTGAACAAGTCTTGTCATGGTCGCAAGCAAAAAGATGAGGAGAGAGACGTACTAGGTAACACACTCCCCTCACTCCCCACACCCCCTCCCTCCCCGTCCTCTCGGCGTGGGGCCCCAATCGGCCCTCCTTCCTCCTCTTCCTCTTCCTCCTCCTCCAACGTACTCGGGGGCTCCTCTGGTATTGAAAAGGCCATCTGCTGCCAAGGACAAGACCATGACAAACCGGGCTCGCGGTTGGTCAAGCGCCCTGCTCGGCGCCGCGGACGGCGACAGCACGGAGGCAAACGCTCGGAGGTGGAGGCACCGCAGAGGTCATTTCCGGAATGGTCTCGGCACGCCGGGAGTCCCAGCCCAGCCCCAACCCCAGGATGCATGGGGGACTCACCCCCCCCCCCCCCCCCCATGTCTTCCATGGCCTCCCCCAAATTACCCGCAATGCTGGCTCCCAGCACTCCCAGAGTCCCAGCCTACCCGCCGCGTCACGTCAACAACGGAGCGGCACTGGGCAACGTCCCCCGCAGTCCACATCCATCCACATCGGCTCTCCTCTCCGGGACGACGCACCAGGGCCGAAGCAGGGGGGGGCCAACCGGGGGACGGACGCCACATCGGAGCACCTGACTGGGCAACTTACACCATGGATCTACGTCCGCCGTAGCACCGTAGCCCCGTGCTGTTGCAATGCCAGAGGAGACAAAGGGGGCCTCTCCGCAACCCAACCCGGCCAGCCGCTGCTACCTCGCGGCTCACGACTCATGGCTGCTCTTCCATCTCCCAGCTCCCCAGCACACGGCACGGCATGCCTTGGCGATGATCCATCTGCAGCTTCCCCGGATTGCCCTCGCCTCGGCGGGCGGTGGCGTCTTGCCGTGTTGAGAGGGCACGGGAGAGCCCCGGCCTGGCCCTGCCTTGGGTTTCTTTCGTCTCTCTCGCTCCCACCCCCTCCCCCTTTGGTCAGGATGGAGTCAGCCTACCCTTCCGCGTGGGCCCCGGCGGAGGCAGTTGCAACATACTACGACAGTACCGGGCTCGCTCGTGGGAAGGTCCTTGCCTGTTCCCCGGATGCATCGCTGGTGTTGCATCCGCCGAGACCGCCCCGTCGCGATGGCGGACAGGGTTGCCGCCCGCCTCCTCTTCCAACCTACCGGAGATTTTTGCTTGCTGGGCCTTGGCCCTTTTCATTTTTGCCCCTTGCCAGCTCCAGAAACCTTGAGGCGTACCGAAGTTGCGAGGTTGGGAGGGGGGTGCGAGAGCTGCCGTGTGCCCTTATCTGGGGAAGCGGGGGGGACGGGACGGGAGAGGACGAGGGTAGAGGGGTCATGGCCTTGAGCTGGCAGTATGGGGTCTCTAAATAAATAAGAGGGCTGCCGTGTCCTCGCCCGCGGCATCCTCCCCTTGCTGTGCTCTCGTACGAGTATGCCGGCAGAGTCGAGGCGAACCAGTCTCTGCTGCACACCCCCAAGATGAGGACCACCACCCGCCTCGCCGGCGCCCTCGCGGCCGCGGCATCGTGTAAGTGCCGTCCAACCCAGTCGGGCCTCCCTGACCTGACCGTGGCTTGCTGTGGCTGTGGCTGATCTCTACCGTCTAGTCCTCTTCCCCACGGCCCTCGCCCAGAACAATGCGGCCGTCACTTTCACCGACCCGGGCACCGGTATCGTCTTCAACTCGTGGGGCATTGCCAATGGCGCCGCGCAGACCCAGGGCGGCTACACCTTTGGCATGGCCCTGCCCTCCAACGCCCTCTCGACTGACGCCACCGAGTTCATCGGCTACCTGGTAAGCACTCCTCCCTCTCCGTCACAGCTCCTCCATACCTTGCTCCAGGTGCTGACCAGACACCCAGCAATGTGCGGCCAAGGACAACAAGGGTTGGTGCGGTGTCTCGCTCGGCGGCCCCATGACCAACTCGCTGCTCGTGGCCGCCTGGCCCAACGAGGACAACATCTACACGTCGCTGCGCTACGCCACGGGCTACGCCATGCCCGACCCCTACACGGGCGACGCCAAGATCACGCAGGTCTCGTCCACCATCAACTCGACGCACTTCACCCTCGTCTTCCGCTGCCAGAACTGCCTCAAGTGGAACCAGGCCGGCACCTCGGGCGGCGCCTCCACGTCGGCCGGCTTCCTCGTCCTCGGCTGGGTCCAGGCCTTCCCCTCGCCCGGCAACCCGACGTGCCCGTCGCAGATCACGCTCGAGCAGCACGACAACGGCATGGGCATCTGGGGCGCCGTGCTCGACTCCAACGTCGCCAACCCGTCCTACACGGCCTGGGCCGCAAAGGCCACCAAGACGGTCGCCGAGACCTGCGCCGGCCCGACTGAGACCGCCATCGTCGGCGTGCCCGTACCCACGGGTACCGTCTTTGACTACGTCGTCGTCGGCGGCGGTGCGGGCGGCCTGCCCATGGCCGACAAGCTCAGCGAGTCCGGCAAGAAAGTGCTGCTCATCGAGAAGGGCTTCGCCTCGACGGGCGAGCACGGCGGTACCCTCGGCCCCAGCTGGCTCTCCGGCACGGGCCTGACGCGCTTCGACGTGCCCGGCCTGTGCAACCAGATCTGGGTCGACTCCAAGGGCATCGCCTGCACCGACACGGACCAGATGGCCGGCTGCGTCCTCGGCGGCGGCACCGCCGTCAACGCCGGGCTCTGGTTCAAGCCCTACTCGCTCGACTGGGACTACCTCTTCCCCGCCGGCTGGAAGTACAACGACATCGCCGCCGCCGCGGGCCGCGTCTTCTCGCGCATCCCGGGCACCGACACACCCTCGACGGACGGCAAGCGCTACTACCAGCAAGGGTTCGACGTGCTCTCGTCCGGGCTCGCCGGCGGCGGTTGGGGCAAGGTCACGGCCAACAGCTCGCCCAACCAAAAGAACCGCACCTACTCGGCCGCGCCCTTCATGTACTCGGGCGGCCAGCGCGGTGGGCCCCTGGCGACGTACCTCACCAGCGCCAAGAGGCGCGCCAACTTCAACCTGTGGCTCAACACGGCCGTCAAGCGCGTCATCCGCGACGGCGGCCACATCACGGGCGTTGAGGTCGAGCCGTTCCGCAACGGCGGCTACCAGGGCATTGTTCCCGTGACGGCCACAGCCGGCCGCGTCGTCCTCTCGGCCGGCACGTTCGGCACCGCCAAGATCCTGATGCGCAGCGGCATCGGCCCGACGGACCAGCTCGAGATTGTCAAGGCATCGGCCGACGGCCCGACCATGATCAACAGCACCGCGTGGATCCCGTCGCCGGTTGGCTACAACCTGGACGACCATCTGAATACTGACACCGTCATCACCCACCCCAACGTGTCGTTCTACGACTTTTACGAGGCCTGGGACGCCCCGATCGAGGGCGATAAGACGAGCTACCTGAGTGAGTTTGCCCCCTTTGTTTTATTGGCTTTCTGGAAGGAGCGGAACAAGACTGCTGACACCGTCCAGGCAAGCGCTCCGGCATCCTCGCCCAGGCTGCTCCCAACATTGGACCCATGTGAGTGGTCCCTTTTCATGATTGATGCCAAGCTTCCTTTCTCAACTAACCGCCGCCCCCCGCAGGTTCTGGGAAGAAATCAAGGGCGCCGACGGCATCGTCCGCCAGCTGCAATGGACCGCCCGCGTCGAGGGCAGCTTTGACACCCCCAACGGGAGTACGTTTCCCCCCCCCCTCCTTCCAATCATTTCCACCCCTCACCCCCAACAACAAGAAACCGACACTAACACAACCCCACAGAGGCAATGACCATGTCCCAATACCTCGGCCGCGGCGCTACCTCGCGCGGCCGCATGACCATCACCCCAGCGCTGTCGACGATCGTGTCGGACGTGCCGTATCTCAAGGACCCCAACGACAAGGAGGCCGTCATCCAGGGCATTGTTAACCTGCAGAACGCGCTGAAGAAGGTGACCGGCCTGGTGTGGACGTACCCGAACTCGACGACGACGGCTAGGAATTATGTTAATGACGTACGTTGGACTCCTTTATCTCCTTTCCTCCCCCTCCCTCCACCGTTTTCTGTTGTACCCCGCCCCCCTTTTGTTGTCTTTCCCCCTTTATCTGCTCCCCTCTTCCCCCACCCCCCTCCTTCCTCCCCACCAAAAAACTAATTCCCCCCATAGATGGTCGTCTCCCCCAGCAACCGCCGCTCCAACCACTGGATGGGCACCTCCAAGCTGGGCACCGACGACGGGCGTCTCAACGGCGGCACCGCCGTCGTCGACCTCAACACCAAGGTCTACGGCACGGACAATCTCTTCGTGGTCGACGCGTCCATCTTCCCCGGCGTGCCCACGACCAACCCGTCCGCCTACATCGTCACGGCCGCCGAGCACGCGGCCCAAAAGATCCTCGCCCTCGCCGCCCCCGTGCGCAACGCCAAGTGGGCCCAGTGCGGCGGCCGCAACTGGAACGGGAGCTTCCTCTGTGCTGCCGGAAGCACGTGCCAGTACCAGAATGATTGGTACTCGCAGTGTCTGTAAGTGGTGAGCGGGGATGGGGGGTGCGGAGGGGGATGAGAAAGGGTAAGGGTGGTGAGGGTGAGAGGAGCAGGGGGGGTTGGTGTATTACCCACGCATCATGATCATGGGAGGAAGGGAGGAATGGAAGGTCGGGACCATGTCGTTCGATTCATGTCCATACTTATTTCTGGCCGTATATAACTTGATTCACAAATCAAACATCCACCTGTGAAAGACCAAACAGCTGAAATTCCATACACTGACTGGGGAAAGTCCAGACACTAGCTAGGGGCTGTCTACTCTACAATTGCCTCGCTGACTTCCCAACTAATTATGGGAGTCCAAAGGCAGCGTGCTCCCCTGTCCAATTCGGCCCAGGGCCGACCATGAGCCATCCGCCTGATGCAGTCCCGAAACCCAAACTCCTGCCCGCTACATCAAACCAAACACAAAACAAATCATTAAAACAACCCAGTCTCCGATGGCGGCCTCGGTACCCGAATAAGAATGCAGAGGGCCTCCTCCACATTATGCCCCACCCAACACCGCCTCTGTCCGACTTCTAATAGTCGGCCTTGACAATCAAGGGGTCAAAGAGGCAGGTGTGCTCAAACACCACCTCATCCAGCCAGCAGA
Organism: Staphylotrichum tortipilum; assembly: GCA_033296695.1. Classification (NCBI taxonomy): domain Eukaryota; kingdom Fungi; phylum Ascomycota; class Sordariomycetes; order Sordariales; family Chaetomiaceae; genus Staphylotrichum; species Staphylotrichum tortipilum. Next base: position 61,185 of record MU855371.1, on the reverse strand, counting down.
CTGCCTCCGCTCGACCCTTGGCCGTCCGGTGGACATTCTCAAAGCGCACCAGCTCGACAAAGTTGAGCTTATCCACGAGCATCTTCTTGACCCAGGTCAGGTCGTTGTCGTAGGCCTCCTGCTCCTTTTCCAGCTTCGGGTTTCCCTCAGCGCGCTGCTTGCTCTTGACGCGGTAGCTGATGTACAGGCGAAAGTACTGCCGCTCTCGACCCCGCGAGTTCTTGTACACCGGGCTATTGGTCGGGTCGATAAAGTCGTAGCCCGACTCGGACGAGAAGCGGTCCGAAACCGTGGTCAGGAGCATGTCGAGGAGAGAAAAGCCAACCTTCTTGAGTCGATACTCGGGGTGGACAAAGACGTTGATCCTGGTTGTGGCCCTGCTGCTGCCGTTGGCAGTGCCCTGGCCCGTCAGGCCGGACTGCCAGGTCGAGAGAAACGCAAATCCCAAGACTTCGCCGAAGTTGTCGGGGCCATGTGATGGCATCTGGCGAAAGGCAGAAAAGGCAAGGTTGCCCTTTGTCAGGCCCAACTCCCTGGCCGAGCCGCTCATGGCAACGATGAACGGCATCCCGAGTTTCTGGGCAGTCGTCAGAATGTGCTCAAAATCCTCCCCTGTGAGAGGCTCTGTGTCGAGCGCTTGAAGGCCACGCTCCATCTCCAGGTTGTAGATACGGCACACTCCCTGCATGTCGTGCTTCGCTGCAGGGCGCAAGTAGCATGGGGTCCGCGGCACAAAGTGCTGGTACTCGGGCTTCTCAATCACAGGCTCATGGACCGCGACGATCAGCCTCTCATCAAGCGCCGCGGGGCCTTCGAAAATGGAAGAGCTGCCAGGTAACTCAGGCCACTCCTGGAGGTTCGGGGTCGGCTCGTGATGACAGCGGCTCCGCGGGTTCCAGTGGCCCTTATGTCCAGGACCATGGCCGCGAGGACCCATGCTGCGTCGCATGAGGAGAGTCGACGTCCAGTTCTGGCGCCTCCATTCCAAATGCTGATCGATGTTGTTTGAGTGGTCAATAATGGACTCGGGCTGGCAGATGGGCTGGAAAAAACGGCCGGTGACTGTGTCGATGTCGCATCGCCAGTGCTCAGGGACACCTTGGTTGAAAGATGCTGGCGCAGAGTCCGGAATCTGCTTGATCCAGGCAGTAATGAAAGCGGCGAGGTAATTGGCGGAGCAAAGAGTATCGTCATTGTCCCTGCCGTATGGGTCCGCCCAGTTGTAGGTAGTCCAGGAATCACCCGCCTTGTGGATGTTTGGCTGCAGGCCGATGGTGTTTCGGATATCGACGCTCGACTGGTCGGCGGTGCTTCGGCCACACATGCCGCTGTTGCTAACGTTGATTCCAGATCCCAACGACGGAAGACTGTACGTCGATCCGGCGTAGTTCCTGTCGGGACGCGGCATGTGATGAGCCGTCAGGTCGGGCGAGAGCTGGCCGATTTGCAAATGCGCCACGGAAGGACCTTGTGGGCGTCCAGTGATGTCGTTCTTTGGCTTGCTCGCACCCTCGCCACGCCCTCGGTGGCGGCTATCGGGCAATTTGATCCAGTGATCGGTATTTGTGGGCACGGGAGGGAGCTGGGTGCCGGGTCGGGATGTTGGCTTGCCTGCGTTGGGGGGTACCCATCGAGTTAGGGTGGCAACGGGTTCGCGAGAACGGGAGGGCACTGGATTCGCAACTGAGGGCCGAGGAGCAACCTCCCAATTCTCGGCAGATGGGCTCTCCTCAAGCGTGGTTTCTTGCTGCCGAGCCACTTGGTGTCTTGCCCAAGGGGCATTGACTCGGTCATTTGGCCACCCACTGCTCGCGGCTCCCCCTCCATGGCGAGATCGCTGCGGGTACGACGCGGGATTTGCAATGCCGTTTGCAATCCTCTGTGCATCCCAGTAGGTATTTGAAAGAGGCGCAGGCTGGGTTTTGGTCCGCGTCCACTGGCTCGAGGTCACGTCGCCTTTGCCCCGGCTATCATCTCCAGGTGGATGGCTCAACTCCGGACTTGCACCTGGGCCGGTCCGCTCCGGCCGAGGGGACGGTCCAGCCTGGGTGTTGGCGCGGCGATTTGTTTCCGGGGCCTGGAACCCGATCGCGGCAAGAAACCTATCTTCGAGCGCTGGGGAATCGAAATGGCGGGCGTCTCGAGGGGTGAGTGCCGGAGCCTTGAAGGGCGTACCGGTAAAGTTGGCCATCTTGTAGCTGACGGGAGAGCTTTGAGATTTTGTAGTAGTGTATTTTAATCGACAGCCTGGAAATGCTTCAGTTAGCATCGGAGTGAATGCGCCCAAGGAAGCGATGCCACCCAGGGGCGGGCCGGCTGGGAGGAAAAGGCACCGAACATACAAGACTGGAGCTAAAAGCAGCGAAAAATGGCAATCGGAAACGAGGGAGAGGTCAATGTCCGGTAGACTCTTTCGCTCCCTTGCGCGGTGATTCTGAAGTGCCGCGGTGGCAGCGAACTGTCCGGTGAAAAAGTCGGTGGGTGAGAGGAGAGAAGAGAGCCGCAGGTGGTCGTCACAGGCTGGAATCTTTCCCAGCCGGTCGGATGCCCAAAATTATATGAGTGCCAATAAGACTCCCAGTTCGTAGGGATTTTCGTGAAAAGAAGCTTGCTATGCCGGCGAGATGATTGTGGTGGAGGAGTTGATCGACTGGTCGAGCGATCGTGGGTGAGCGTGCGCGGGTCAAGTGCGTGGAAGCAACAAAAAGGTGAGGAATGTCGCGTCGCCAACTCACTCAAAACTTGAAGGAAACCTGGAAGAGCTGAGCAGGAACTGGGGGACCAAGGAAAAGTCTGCGTACCCGGTTGTTAGGGGAACATGGCAAGAGCAGGAAGGAGCGAGAGACTGGTGCATTGTGCGTACTCGCCACGAACATACGCCCAAGGGCTTCTTGATTAAAGCAAGAACACTGCCATAGTCAGGGAAGAAAGGAATACAACGCCGTCAATCCTCGTCTCGCATTCAATGTGCACAATAAACTAAGATTTGTGCTTTTATATCGGCAATCTTCCTGTTCCTGTACCCATATCTGCCCCTGAACGGTCATAGTCGGGAGAGCTATCCCGCTAGGTTAACTGTGTGACTGATGAGTAGAATCTGATAGGTTAAAAGGCCGGTCCGGTGATTGACAGTCTAGGGCATGTATGCTAGGATACCTGGAATCAAGATGTTCCCGGATTGTTATGCTCCTGTATGCAATGTAGGGAATCTTAACTATCGCCCTGGATGGCACTAAAGGTAGCAATAGCCTGGGAGAGATACAGTCCAACGTCAAATAATTATCCACGATGGATAGAATTATAAGAGCACTCAGCTCACAGAAAAGTTGGATCTGTGGCTGGATGCCGACTTGGGCGACGTTGATGTTGATGGTTGTCACGTGTTAGTGTGTTGACGCAACAACGGGTTACTGCTTTCTGCTTGTGATGCGATTGGCTGGTATTGATCCAGGCACCAATTCACAGCACCACCTCGCCAGAGACAAATTACTCCCAAGACACTCGAGAACGCCTGTTCAAGTATACATTTGTTGTTTCAAGAGTATCAGATACTACATTTTCGGAGCACTGATCAGGAGTTGGTTGCCTATTCCGCCAGGCCAACCCTCTGAGCTCACTCCGCCCCCTTTTCTGCAACAATGTTGTCCATCCTGCGAAAAGCAAGGCTCAAGGACAAGGAGCTCCGCATCTTGATGCTGTAGGCGGCATATCACCCCCTTTTTCTGGGATCCCCTTGAACACGGACTTGTTTTGACCACGAGAAATGCAGCGGTCTTGACAATGCGGGCAAAACCACGATTGTCAAGAAAATCATGGGCGAGGACGTCAACACGGTCAGCCCCACCCTGGGCTTCAACATCAAGACCATCGACTACGACGGGTAGGCTCACCACTACCCAACTTGCAATCCTGCCTCTGACTTCTCCCCAGGTATAAGCTCAACATCTGTAAGCCCAGTCACCTTGCTCCCGCCGGGGCAGCCAGGACTGACCAAGCTTAGGGGACGTGGGCGGCCAAAAGACGCTCCGCTCGTACTGGCGCAACTACTTTGAAAAGACGGATGCCCTGATCTGGGTCGTCGACGCCACCGACAGGCTGCGCGTGGACGACTGCAGGGAGGAGCTGCACGGGCTGCTCCAGGAGGAGGTGGGTGGTCGGTCTTCAGCGGGTGTTGCCAGCAACTAATCCGTCCTGACCCGAGCAGCGACTTTCAGGGGCCAGCCTCCTGGTGTTTGCAAACAAGACCGACGTCATCGGGTGCATGACGGGGGACGAATTGTCAAAGGTTGGTAGTTTTGCCCATTTACCCCTATTGTGATAAGGCTGACGAAACCCCGCTGGTGCCAGGCTCTGCGGCTGGACGAGATCCGCACGCATCGGTGGAACATTCTGCGGTGCAGCGCCATGACAGGGACGAACCTGAAGGAAGGGTTGGCCTGGGTTGTCGAGGATGCCAAGGCCCGTCTGTTTCTGTACTGAGGAGTAGGTAGTTTCTTCGTGTTGAAACAAATAAACATGCAGCTGTCGGGCAAACCCGCCAACTTTTAATTTCGGCGGCGGTGCAGGTTCGGGTTCGGATACGAGGGAGGTTTGATGGCGGTGGGTGGGCGAGATGGCGGTGGGTGGGCGAGATGGCGGCGGGCGGGTGGATGGAGGGATGGTGTGATGGAGATGGGGAACATATCAGGTCCCTCGAAGATGAGTTTCAAAGGAAACGGGATTCGAGAATACTCCCAGACGAAGCCCGGCCTACAAAACGAAACATGGAGCTTCCCCAGACCTGGGCCCTCAGACTCCCAGATCAGCAAACACGGCAAGTCGATGCCGCACGGCAGAGCATGAGATGCTGAAACAAAGGGCATTTTCTCACCATGTCGCATCGACAGCACAATGCCGGTGTCGGGTGTCACCTAGCCATAGCGCCGGGAGAGCTGCACAGGGGCGGCCAGCAGCGTTGCCAGGGGGGCCAGGGTGCCCCCCATGAGACAGGGCTGAGCCTGGCCAATCAGCTGAGCGGATTGCAACGAGGGGCAACCAGCAAGCGCCATCCCAACCCAAGTCCCGCCCGTCGCCCGAGTGAACCACTGCCACTAACCCTGTGGCTGCCACCACCGCCCCCATGCGACGTGAACCGGGGCATTATTTACCACCACACTGCCTGCTCGTTGCTACACATTGCCTGCTTGTTGCTGCCCGCTGCCCCTCCGGGACCCGCTCGGCCTGTTTTGTGTGTTTGGCAGGCCAGGGTCTGTCTGGTTTTGAATCTTTGACATTCTGCCCGATCCCGATCCTGGGATCCCCTCCCCTCTCGACCCTCCGACCTACCAAGGCACCCACCCTCCAACCCTCCGACCGCCCGACCACCCCCACGACAGCGTGCTCGCCGCGTGTGTCTGTCTGTCACTCTGCCCTGTGGCTCCCCGGATTAGCACTGCATCCTGCCGTTGCGTGTGTCATGCCGACGACGTCGCCTAGGAAACAGGAACAGGGACACCAGGGAATCGAGGAAAACAGCCATGTCTGACGAGGTTTCCGACTTTTTGCGCTCCGTCGAGCGGCTCACGGAGCGCCGCGACGAGGATACCACCGAGTCCTCGCGCGAGCTCGAGGAAAAGATTCTGCAGGAAAAGAGGGAGCGCCAGGCCCGACGCGCAGGTACGTCTTTTTTGTTCTTCTCGGTGCTCGATGCTCGACCTGCCTCGCCCCTCCGCAGACGGGCACATCAGCACGTGTGCACACCAAACACCGCACACCACACACACCAAACATCACAGACGCACAACAACACACACAACACACACACCACTCCGCCTGCCCGCCAGGATACCTACCTACCTACCCATACCGAACTGCGAGTGCTAACCCGTCTGCCCCCCTCCCCGCAGAGCGCGCAAGATCCATCTCGCCGCAAAAGTCGTCCCCCGCAAACACCCCGCCCTCGACTGCCCACCGCATCGGCATCCTGCCCTCGGAAGCCGACGGCACAAGTCTGGAATCCCCGGGCCTGGAGAGCACGGGGAGCCCTCGCCAGCGCCCCGCACCCCTCTCCTCTGACACAATGGACGGCGCAGCCGACTACTCGAGCTCCCCAACAAAAGAGAACGACTCCCCCTTCGACTCGGATACCAAGAGTAGCCCCGCCTCCATGGCCTCGCCGTCCATCGGGATGCCCTCCACACGATCCCCCCTCTCGTGGCAGAGGCGGCCGACCTCGCAGGTCACTGATCGCCCAAAGAGCCGGCCCTTGTCCATGGTTGCCGCCGAGAACGCTGCCCGCAACGCTCCGAGCCCCGGCGAGTCCTCCCCGGCTGCTGAGCAGACCATGTCGCGCGACCAGATCGCCCAGTCCCTCGCGGGCAAGGACCCCTCATGGTTCCGCCAGACCGCCGACCCCGGCCGCGGCTCTGGAGCCTTCAGAAAGACACAGGTGGAGGACCAGGACACGGTGGACATGCCCTCGCGGCGCACCCAGCTTCCAGGCATGTCGGGAGCGCAGTTGTCGGAACCCACACAGGAGACTGCGGCTCGCCCGGTCACACCCACCTCGCAGTCCAACAAACTCGGATCTCCGCTGCCTCTGACCGGCGCACAGCGCTTGGACCCCCCAGCCAGCGATCAAAACGAGGAGGCAGCCGCGTCCTCATTGAACCGACAGTCCATCACTTCTCCCTCCGGCCGCACCTCACCCACCAGGCCAGTTTCTCCCACCAAGGGCATGGGCGGCTTTGTACAGAGCGCCATGATGAAGCGCTCTGACAGCGTCAAGCGGTGGAGTGTTAATTCTCCCGCCGGCTTGCAGCGGGCGGACTCTGTGAGACCCAGCTCGCCCACCGTGGACACCTCGCAGCGTCCCACCACCCCCAAGTCCGGCGGTGCGCGCCCGAAGAGCATGCTCAGGGAGGCATCCGAGCCCCCGGTCTTCAGCGAGGAGAAGGCTCCCGAAATCGAGGAGCAAGTCGTGTCCATTCCGGCCGTTACGCCAACAGAGACCAAGACAAAGAACGACGAGGAGAAAACAACTCCCCCAACCAGCCCCTCCAAGACGATGGACCCCAGAAGATGGAGCCCGACAAAGAATTCGAGTTGGCTCGAAGCCGCTCTGAACAAACCAGAATCGCCCAAGGCGAAACCCGCACCGCCTGCTCCCGCTCAGCCGGCGTGGATGGTTGAGCTGAACAAGGCAAAGACCCAGAAGGCGAGCATAGATCTTGCCCGTGGCGTGTCCTTGCCGCCGAAGAAGACCGAAGTTAAGACCGGAGGGCTCTTGAGATCGACTCCCATGGGCGCGAACATCAGGCCCAGTGCCCTGGACGGGTTTCCAACCGTACCGACCGTCTCGACGGCTGACAAGCCCGTCTCTTCGCTGCGCGGGACACTAAGAAAGGCCTCGCCGACAGCCGAAAGCCAGAGCGAGGGCCAAGGTGCATTCGCGCCGCCGGCCAAACCCAAGCCCGAAGCACCTCCGAAGAAGGACTTGGATTTCCGCGGAAACCTTAAACCACGCGCGCCTTCTGCCGAACCCACGACACCGGGTCCTACCGACGAGCTGAAGAACGTTTTTGGGACTCTGCGGAGGGCCAAGACGCAGAATTTCGTTGCTCCGGATGAGCTCAAGAACAACATCCTCCGGGGCAAGGCGAGCTTGAATTTCACGGGCGGGCCCAAGAAGACGGAACGCCTCGATGAGTTCAAGGAGGCGATCCTGAAGAAAAAGGACGACTTTCAAAAGGCCCAGCTCGATGGCCGCGGCGTCACGAGGAGACCGAGCACTGTCAGCGACAATCCAGTTCCCGAAGGCATCGCAAAGAAGCTGGAGATACAGCGGACGGGGACCATCTCGAAGCAAACCCCGACCACGCCCAACTTCCCCCTCCAAAGTCCGGCGCTGACTGGATCGAACCGGTCCAGCCATGTCTCGGTCAGGTCGAGGCACGATGTTCCTACTCTGGCCTCGGAGACTGAGAGGAAGACTTCGCCCGACGTTACCAAGGTGTCGCCTGTGAATCCCGTCGCTCCAGTCACGCTTCCAAAGCCGGCCGATGCCCCCGTCCGGACTGGCAAGGTTGGAGGCTTAGCGGATCGTTTCAACCCCGCCCTGGCTGGTCTTCTCGCGAGAGGCCCTCCGTCGGCTTCCGGTCCTTCGAGGAGCGCCGGGCCCTCGAGCGGCTCCGGGGCATCTAACGCTGAACCCGAGGTTGCAGCTCCTAGCCCTCAGCTGACACACATGACAAAGAACCGAGCCCGTGGTCCTAGGAGGAAGGCTCCCACCACTGCCGCAGCCCCAGTTGAGGAGCCCAAGGCGGAGGTTGCGAGCGCAGTCTCGGTGCCGGAGAAGAAGCCCGTGTTTTCGCCCGTCGAGCCGAAGAAGATGGTTCTTCCGACCCCTAAGCCTGAGATCGCCTCATTTCAAAAGGCCGAGCAAGCACCCACCCAGCCGGAGAAGCCTCTGATCTCCCCCAAGCCGGAGAAATTTACCGCGCCGGCTCCCCATAGCATCTCGCGCATCGAGTCTCGGAGGTCCTTGATCCAGGACAAGCCCAAGCCCGTGGGCGAGGTCATCTCTCTGGTTGATTCGGCGAAGCGGGTTCCCAAGGAGGAGCCAAAGTCGGTCGGCCAGCCCATCACACTCGTTGGGTCCACTCCGGTCAAAACTCGGCCGCGGTCCCCGACCAAAGTCCACGAGCAGGTGGCAGCCCTGGCGGCGCTGAGCCTTCAATCGCCGAAGCCCGCGGAGCCGGCCGGTGAAGCTGCTTCTCAGCCGTCTTCTCCCAGGAAACTCGACATGAAGAGGATGTCCAAATTCTTGGACGAACAAAGCCAGCCAAGCCCAAAGCCTGAGCCTACCAAGTCCAGGCCCTCGTCCCCGCGGAGGGAACGTTCGTGGTCTGTCAAGTCGAGGCCGTCGTCGCCCACCAGGGAGCGCTCGTATTCCGTCAAGTCGAGGCCTTCCTCGCCGTCTAGGGACCGCCCTGGCCCGCTCAAGTCAAGGCCCTCTTCCCCAGTCAAGGACCGTTTTGCGGGCATCGAGATCCCGCCGCCCGAGCCGCTGGCGGGAAACGATTCCGCTGAACTGAAGCCCTCGCTTCCGATTAGGAGGGGCGTGGCACCGCTTAGTGGTAGCATAGGCTTCGGTTTGGCGCAGCCCGTCTCAGCGCCGCAATCGTTTGCGCAGCGGTCGGTTGAGGTCGAGTCACGGCCGCCTCGGTTGCCGGCTAAGACGGCGAGGCCGCTCCCCGCGCCTCCCGCCCTGGCCTCTCCGCCGCCGTTGGCATCGCCCCGCATCACCTCCCCTCTGCGGTCGCCGGGTAAGCAGTCCGAGGACGTGTCGGCCCTCATCGGCGAGTTCTTTGGGCCGGAGCGCCCGCGGCGCGAGTACACGGCCGACGCGGCCGAGATCCTCATGAGGCGGCCCCCGGCCGCCGCCACGGTGCAGACCCAGCGCACGCAGCTCGCTCAGCTCACCGCCGAGGGCAAGAAGATCCCCGTGCCGTCGCACTACGAGCGGATGCTGTTTGAGCGCGAGATGTACATCTGCCCGCACACGTTCCTGGACGGCGCGCGGCGGAAGGTGACGGAGGTGTACTTCTGGGCCGGCGACGAGGTGCCGCCGTCCGAGGTGGATGATGCGCACATCTTTGCCGCCCGCGAGGCCCGCGCCGCCGGCGGGAAGCTGGTCAAGCTGACGCAGGGCAAGGAGACGGCCGAGTTTCTGCAGGCGCTGGGCGGGATCGTGATTGTCCGGCGTGGCTCGAGCAACAAGTACGACTCGCTGGCGCCCAACATGCTCTGCGGCCGGCGGTTCCTGGGGCAGGTGGCGTTTGACGAGGTGGATTTCTCGCCGCTGAGCCTGTGCTCCGGGTTCCCGTACCTGATCACGCAGCAGGGGAAGTGCTATCTGTGGAAGGGCAAGGGGAGCGATGTGGATGAGCTGGGGTGTGCTCGGCTGGTGGGCATGGATCTTGCGCTCATGGGCGAGCTGCTCGAGGTCGAGGAGGGCAGCGAGCCGGACGAGTTCTGGCGGATTTTTAACGGCACCACCCGGCCCAGTTCGGCGGACCACTGGCGGCTGAAGCCGAACTATGACAAGTACTCTGGCAGGCTGTTTTGCGCGCACGCCACGGCCAAGAATCAGGTTCGTCTTTCTTGGCTTTTCTCACCCGCCCCCCCGCCTTCTCCCAAACTCCCAGGATGCTAACCTTCGACCCAATAGATAACCGAACTAGCCCCCTTCACCCAAGCCGACCTCCTCCCCACCTCCATCTACGTCCTGGACGCCTTCTTCGAGATGTACATCATCGTCGGCGCCCGCTCCCAATCCCAGTACGCGGCGTTTGCCAACGCGCTGGACTTTGCGCAGGAGTATGCAATACTCGCGGCGGGGATGGAGGACAGGCCGTTTGTGCCCATCTCGACGGTCGTGCTGGAGGGGATCCCCAGGGATTTGAAGAGCGTGTTTAGGAAATGGAGGGATGGGAGGAGTCCGACGGTTACGAATGTCCCGTCCCAGGGGGGACAGCAGCAGAGCAGTGTGAGTGGGAAGGGCGGTTTGAGGAGGGCGAGGAGTTTGAGGATTGTCCCGTTGAACCAGGCGCTGCAGGCGTTGACGGATTGAGGGCTGGTGTGAAGGGGGAGGCAGGTGGGGTAATGTCTTGTGGTTATTTTATTTGTTGTGAGATACCTATCTAGAGATTCTTGTTGTTGGGTTTGGGCGCTCGCGCCCGTTGTATGGGATACTGAGCGAGTCTGCTTGGGGGCTTGCATTCCACCGTGGCGCTGGGCTTGTATTTTTGTTACTTCTGGCGCGCGGTGGGGGAGAGTTGTTAGATGGTGGGAGGCTTGGTCAGCTTTGGGCCTGGTTGGGGGGTGGCATGTGCATTGAACAAGTAATGGTTTTGCAAGATGGTGCTTGGGACCGGTTGTGTGGAACACGTTTTTCTGTCTTTCGCCATGTGGGTAGGTGGCTAGTTGACTATGTTGACCCGTTGTATGTATACACACATGCTCGAAGGTGACCTCCACTGAAATGTTGGTGCCTTAGAGCTGTCTTCCTCGAAATTGTCCCTGTTTCCCTCTGCAAACAAACGCCTTGTCTCCCGATGGTATCCCCCAACCCGCCCAAACGCCAAAAAGCCAACCCTCCCGTGCCCTATTGCCCTCCTCACAACCCTTCCCATCTCCCCACCCTTCACCCTCGCCTTTTATCACCCCCTCCCCTCCCCTTCCCCACCCTCCACCGTCACCCCCCCCGTAGCCTCCACCACCCTCTCAACATCCGCCCTCAGCTCAGGCAGGGCGCTCCCCATCTCGCGGGCGAGGACGTCGCGGAAGCCGCGGAACGCGCCCGTCTTGCCCCGCGCGAGCTGGTTCATGCGGCGCACCAGCTCGACGAACTCGCGCGTGTAGATGTCCGGGTTGCGGCCGTTCTCGACGTACTGGATGAGGGGCTCGGGGATGCCCTTGTCGGCTGTTGCTGTTGAGGGGGTTGTGGTGGAGGCGGGGTCAGAGGGCGGCGGGGAGGGGAGGTTGAGGGCGGTGGTGTGCAGTTGGCCGAGGGTTGCGTCGAGGGTGTTGCTGCGGGGGAATTAGTTGGGGTGGAGGAGGGGGAAAAAGGGGGGGGGCCGGACAAGTCTTGGGCGAGGCCGTCGCGGGTCGGGCGGGAGGTCGAGTCGTAGTTGGAGACTTGGACGAGGACCTGGAAGAGGTCTTGGATGACGTTCTTGACACCCTCTGCAGGCAGGGAGGGGGGGGGGTTGTTAATTGGTTGTTAGAAAGGGAGATTGGAAGAGGGGAGGACGTGCCTTGGACGTTTTCCAGGTCGGGGTTGATCGGGGCCATGGTCACGGTGCGGTGCGCGCGGTTGCAGGGCGCGGGGTGGGTGGTTGCGGGTGGCAAGCAAGGTGGAGGAGGGTTGGGGAGAGGTGAAGTCGGCGAGGCTGTCACCGTCGAGGTCTTGCAGGCAAAGCTGCACCATTCCAGGCCTGTGATTGCTGCTTGGGCGCTGGCGTGGTGGGGTCCACTCAAGCAGCAATCCCTGCTTGCACACGCTCCTCAGCTTGGTAGCCGTGTAAGCCGTAAGCCCAAGCGTCACAAAGAAGACCCCCAGAACACCTCGGGAGATCGACTTCTACGACTCCTCGTCATCAGCGCCCCGTGCGAGCCTCATAGGATATGCCCACACAAGTATTCCACTAAAATCATGCGTGATGGCCTTCAAGGGGGGCGAGTACAGAGTATCTTGACCTTGGTCTGGACTCGACATCGACACACTTCCGCAGTCCATTGACAATGTGAAGAATTCACCTTTATAGCTGTTGTACTAACAATTCATCTGTTCCCGGCTCGAGAAGCTGAGTAGCCTCGCCGTCCCCCGTTGCTCCGGTCCCCAAGCCCTTTCTCTCCTTTCCTCGCTTTGCATCTTGGCTGGCGCCCTCGTCCCTCCTGCAGGCGATGAATTTGGCGCCACTTGGCCATGAGATAGTGCAGGAATCTCAGATGGCGACGATCTGCTTTGGCTGAGTTGGACAGGTTTTGTAAACTGAGGATAGACAAAGGAGAAACTTCCCGGAGGGCCTGGCCAGACGTCTCAGCTGGACGAGCCCAGCACGGCTGCATCCACGCAGGGACGGGCTTCGTCGGGCTCGGCTTGAACGACGACTCGCCAAGGGGATCCCGGAGGGAGTCGTAAATGGTGGACTCGGGCAGGCTGGTTGAGCGGTCCTGACCATGGCCATGCCCCAGGCCGTCCAGCCGTTCAACACCCTACTCCATCGTCCCATCAGCTAAATCAGCCATCCTTTCCTTGAAACATCATACAACGACGCCACGGTATCCAAAAAGGAAAAACTCACCCCCTCCAAATCACCTTCGGCTTCAACCTCACCCAAACATCTCCCACAAACCGGCACCTCCTCCCCCTCCCTCCCCCCCGTCACCCGCAGCCAGGAGCACCCCGTCCCCCTTCACCAACCCCCTCCCTCCACAGAAAATACACCCATAGCACCCCCAATGCCAAAAGCACCACCCCAGGCTCACACATGCCTCTCCGCGACAGACAAGGCCCCCGCATCCCCAGCACACGGCCAGGTCGAGGAGGGCGGCGTGGCAGGGCGCGCAGGCGAGGCGGGCGGACGGGCCGAGGATGTGGGATTTTATCGTGGTGGTGGGGGATGGAAAGGGGGAAGGGGGAGGGGAAGGGGGGAAGTGTCACTAGCAGAGGGTGCAGGTGAATCCGACTGGTGTTGAGCTTCGGGTCGGGTCGGAGGAAGGTGAGTTCGCGGTGGGCAGCGGGGGACTGAGGGCCATTGAGAAAGATGGGGAGGGGGAGCGTTGATGTTTTGTGGGAAAGGAGTAGAGGGTGAGTGCTGGCTGAGATCGTGGGGGTTCGTCGTGAGAAGGGGAGGGATGGTTGATGGAATCGATAGAAGGGTATCGAAGGCGGACATGAGCGTCGAACAATGACGAAGTGAGTGGTCGGTGAGTTCTTGAGGGAAAAGGCACTGCCGTTGCAAGGGATCACCGCAAGCATCCAACAGAGGACAGACCGAGGACAGTTTGAGAGACGAATTCATGATCAACTATCAACAACCACTCAGCCACTATACGGAAGAAGCCCATCATCACAACGAGTCAAGGCAAATCCATCCGTGAGGAAAGAGCTCATGAGCCTAAGTAACTTACAAAACAAAACCTGACAAATCCCAACCCAAACACCACCCCTTTTGCATACTCCGACACACCCGATGCTCCCCAAGATGGCCAAATAAAACCATGCCCAAACGCCCCCCATCCCCGTTCCCATTACCGACCCAATGCCCGCCAGCCGTTTCCCAAAGATGAACAATGGGAAAAGGCCAACAAAAGGAAACAGAGGGAACAAAGAAAGAAACCAAACATAATGCCCAAACCAGACAAGATGTCGGCCAAGATCCAGAGCCTCGCGCACGCGAGGACCGTCCAAGCTACGAGACGTGGTTCCACCCACAACGCCCAGACAAGTCCCCGTCGCCTCTCAAAACCCGAGAGGGAGCGCGCACGAGAGCCCCATCACGGGCAGGATCCAAACAGATCCCCTCAGAAACCAGCAGGCCGGGCCGATCTCGAACAACAAACCCAACCCCCAAACTTGCTACCTCCCCCACGAGGGATAAGCCGCCTACTTCCTCAACTTCGGCCGCGCCAACAAATTCAACCTACTCACACTAATCCCCTTCCTCTTCATCGGGCTCGGGGTGCCCGCCACTTGCTGGCCAGGCATCGCCTTCCTCCGCGGGCTGGCACCCAAATTCCCACCACCAGCAGCAGCAGTAGCAGCAACCAGCCTCGGCGCAAGCAGCGCCGCGCCCTCGGGCACCGCCTCCCCCCTGCGCTTCTTGGCCGCGCGCTCCGCCTCCTCCCTCTCCGCCTCCTCCTCGTCGGTGCTGACCCGCCGGCGCTTCTTGGTCGACATGCCGTGCGGCAGGGAGGGGAAGACATTCCCCCCGGTGGTGGAGCGCGGGGGCGGGGCTTCGTTCTCCTTGTTGACGTCTTCGTCGCTGGCGTCCGCGGCGGGCGTGGTGGTGGGCGCGCTGGGGAACGAGCCCGGCATGAGCTTGTTGGGGAAGAGCGAGGGCCGCACGGCGCGAATGCTCGCCTGGCCCGGGGAGGAGCCGAAGGAGGGGGGTTTTGGGGCGGCGCTGAAGCTGATTGTGTGGTTGCTGCGGAAGGTGAATTCGCCGGGGACGGTGGCCGACGCGGCCGGGGGCTCGGGGAGCGGGCGCCGCGCGGACAGGTCTGGATAGGCGATGCCGCTGTCGGCCATTATGCTGTCGAGCGAGGGGTAGTGCACCTCGGCCGGGCGGATGCGCGACTGCGGGAGCGCGGATTTGACTGGCGACGGCGAGTGCGGAGGCGGGGGGGCCGTGCCGCCGCGCGTGTCGGGCGTGAAGGCAACACGCTTGGTGAGCTTGCGGCCCGGGGTGGTCAGCGGGGCGGTGAAGAGCTCCTTAGGCGGGCGCGCGGGAGCCGGGGTCTTGGAGGCGAATGCTGACGGCAGCGGGATGGTGCTCTTGGGCTTGGTCGCGGGAGCCTTGGTGCCCCGGAACATGGCTTTGACTCTATCAAAGCGGCCCTTGGGGCTCGTGACCTCGGCGGCGGCCGCGGGCGGGGCAGCGGCGGTGGTAGTAGTCAGGTGGCCGGTGGTGGCAGAGCGGGGAATCCCGCTGAGCGTGGCCTTGGATGGCGACCGGGCAAGTAAGCCCTGCGAGGGCGTCTTGACGGTATTGGTACGGGACAGCGATGACTTGGTAGGCGTCATGAGCGACGCGAGGTTGGACTTGGACCGCGGAATGCCTCCGCCAGCCGACTTGGGCACCGGGATCGAGCTTCCGTCGCGCGAGGCGGGGCGCTTGCTGGTTGCGTCGTCGTCAATGTGTTGACGGGCGCGCTTGGTAACAGCCGCGGGCTCTTCGGCAATGGCCTGCGCCGGGGTCGGCTTGCTGGCGCTGGACGCTGCCGCCTTGGAGCGCGCCGTCTCGGGCTCGTCGAGGTCTGCGTTGGACTGGTTGCGCTTGACGCCCGCCTTGAGCGGGGTGGTGCGGCCGGGAAGGCCGCGGAAGGCGGACGGGTGGTTCGCGATCGAGTCCATCTTCTTGAACTGAGCCATGTGGGCGGCGCTGAATCGGCCGGCCTTGCCCTTGGGCTGCGCAATCTTGCGTCCGGCCGCGTTCTCCTCTTCCTTGGCCTCGGCCTCGTGTTGCGCCCGCAACTCTTCCTTGATCCTGGCAGCATCCTCACGCAAGCCGTCCATGATGCGCTGAGCATCAGGGCCCAGGCCCAAGTCTGCGATGGGGGTCTGGCCCGTGACGCGATAGTTGAAGGGTGACGACGAAATCTTGACGCGGGACGGGGTGGTTTGGGCCGCGACGGGGAGGCCCTCGTCGCGTGCGGCGGCAAGCTTGATGTCGGTGAAGCCGAGACGCAGGCCTGAGGATGGCGGGCCCATGGTGGGATGCACTTTGCTAGGGTGCATCTCGGACATGGGCGGCTTCATGGGCGACGAGCCACCCGGGGTCTTGGGTCCGCGGACCGGTGAAGACAAGATGGCGTTCACGATATTGGCCGCAGTCTGGCGAGCGGACGGCGGCGGGCTCTTGGGCGGGTTCTCGTCGTGCTCGGCGACCGAGGATAAAGCAGGCGCATCGGGGGCCTGTGTGGCCGTCTGGAATTTGGGGAGTTGTGGTTAGCGAGCTGGCAATGGCAGTGCAGACGCGATGGCCCGCGCTGCTCGATTGTTTACGGGAGGGGATGGTGCTGGCTGCTTACCTTGGTGAGACTGGCCAAGCGCGCGGAGCGGCGAGCCATGGTTTCGAGATTGACAAGCAAAAGTTTCAAGGTGGCAAGATGCAAATCTCAAAATTGAGAGTGTCGGGAATGGATGCGGAGAGTTCCAGAGCCACGAAGCGAGCGGCGTGGAATGTTGCGATGGTCTGGGTGGGGTGATGTTTGATTCGCTCGCGGTCGCGGGAAAGTAAACAAACCCTGGCCGATTTTCTGTCGCGCAAGGCAGTGCAAGAGTACAGTGTGGAAATACCCGCACCGTGTCCTTCAATGTTTACTTTGGCGTCCATTCTCAACCAGTTGTTACGGAGCACAGAGTAACTAGGTAGACTCTCATTGTCTTGCATGCAAACAATCCATTGTCTGAGTAACCATCGCGTCCTTGAGGTCTTTGAAGCCAGTACGGCCTCTGAGCTCCTCCTCGGCTAGGCCGACCGACAGTTGGAAGCAACAACTGGGAACTATGTCCTGGCTGGCCAACTTCACAACCTCAAGACAACCACCATGCCTGCTTCGATGACGACTCGCTCTCCTTGACCAGTCTGCGAATGACAAACCAGGAGACAAGCAGGCACCTTGCTGGACTCCCTTCCAGCCACGACGATGATCAGCCTTGTCTTGGCGGCTCTGCTCGGTGACGATGAACATGTTCATCCAAAGGCAGCGAGCCTTTCCCCAAACCCCGTCCTCGGCCGAGAGGGGCGTGACGCGTACAGGCAGCAATGCTCTGCATCGCCAACATCCTGCGAGACAAGATCTCCCCTTGGCACGGTGAAAATACCTCACACCACACCGTCGGTAATAAGGGCGATGACGCCTGCAGGGACTTCCAGTATGGGCAGGCAAGAGAAGAGAAAATCCCTTCCTTCGTAACTGCAGCCGCCTGTCTCGACGCGGCTACCGAGTCCAGTCCAATCAGCTTGCCCGGCAGCCATGCGTGCTGCTGTGACATTGAAACAGGTGCGTCCCAACCGCCAAAACCACTAGGGACCAGCATGACGCCGACGCCCATTTCACGATGCTAAAAATGGGATCTGTAAGTGAAATTGCTCGATCGTGAAAACCAGGGCTGGAAATACGAGTCATCAGCAAGGGGATTGCGGCATTTCTCGATCCAGCAATCGATCCTTCGTTTCATCAAACTCCTTCAGGAGAGAGCAGGAAAGAAAAAGGGCTCAAAGCCCCTTCGGAGATGCTCTGCGAGCTTGGCTGAACACCCATCAGCTCACCGAAAGGGCTGGCCTGCAGCAGCTGGGCAATTTCCCCCCCTGTGAAACAGCACGGCTGATCGCAGCCAACAGGGATGAGTTGCGCCCTTGCCGTCAACGGCGTCGTCATGGTCCCCTGCTCTGCCGACGCGCGCGGGGAGCCTTCCGCCCTGTTTTGCAGGCATGCCATGTATGTGAGGGCTGTTGCTTTTCCGGTGGCTTGACAAATTCCCCATCCACGGATTTCGGTGGCGCCCACAAGGCGCCCACTGCAGCTGGGGGTGTTGTCGAGCTTCATTGAGGCTTGGAACTCCCCGAATCCCGAGACCCTGGGGAGTCGGCCACCAGTCCAATCAGGCTGGGGAGAAAATCTTTTTTTGTGTTCGATCGATCTCGCTGTTTCGATGTGACTCGTCCCCACATCCGACTACGGATTACTGGAACACCTTCTCCCTGGGAAACGCAGGTCTCACTCGTAAGGTCTCACTTGTTGCTCCGAACGACAACCAGGTCAAAGCAACCGCTGGGTTACTGCTGTTGGAGGTTTGCTCAGGTGCTATCTCCAAAACCGTACCTGGATGGCCACGTATGGAATCAATGGTTCGCCACGCTCCCCAACCCATCGAGCTCATGCCCCACAAAACCATGGATCACGAACGAGGTTCCATGCGTTGTGGCACCTGTGAATGAATGCCCGCCCTGTCTGCGCATCGAATTCCGCCCCGCTCCACAGCAGCACAGCGCCCATGCGGGCGGGACATGGGTTTGCTTGGCGCCATTACCACCACCACTACGGAATACACCTCTCCTCTGCCAAGCCCCGACAGAGCCATGCCCAAATTTTCACGGTCACCTGAGCGAATCTCAAAAGCCCGTCCAATTGCCCTGCCGGGATGTGCCCAGACACGGCAAAAGGCTGGTTGCTAGCAAGAGGTGGGTGGAGACTGGGGAAGGGGAGCCAGGGAGGGATGGAAGGAGGGTGTGGCATCCGCCTCCTCCTCCTCCCCCCTGCCTTGCACTTCCCCTCATCGAGGTGGCTCGGACCGATGTCGGTGGCGTGCACACCTGGAGACGATGGGTGAACTGGACGCCTTCGAGCGATGCACGACATGTGATGAATGTGGATGGACGGATGGATGTATGACAGATCTGTTTGTCTTGTCATACATCTCGAAAACTACCCTCTCATCACGTCCCCTGTCTTGTTGTGTCTCCAGCTATCTGAGAAACCAGGCGGAGTGTCCCGAGAGAAACAGACCACCAACCGCCGACACCAAGCGAGAAAGAATTGTAATGCTTCGTAAGTCCTGTGTAAGAGCACGCCCCTGCTGACATCAACCAACCAAACCAACTCGGCTCACTCTGCCTCGGGCTTCCTCCCGTACACGACGTACCTAACAGGCAACCACCAATGTCAGTCAGGCCTATTCCCCGGAGCCAAGAGAACAACTTACACGGGCCAGTATGCATGGATATCCTTGTTCTTCGCCTCCTTGCGGACATCCACCAGGAGCACCTCGACCTCCTCGGCCGACCACCCCAGGATGTTGGTGAAGAGCATCAGGCTGACGGCCTGGATGCCCGAGATCATGTTGACAAAGGTCCACGTGCCGAGCTCCTTGTACTTGGCGTCCTTGGGCCACGCGTTGAGCGGCCACTTGTACTCGACCTGGGTGACGTCCTCGAAGCCGGCGTCGAGCAGCTGCTGTTTGTAGCTCCGGCCCGAGTTGAGGCTGGCGCCCAGCTTCTCGGACGCCACCACCAGCATGCGGTTCCACCGGAGGATGGCCGAGTCGTCCTTGAGCGTGCCGTCGTCGCTCTGGATCGGGTTGATCGACTCGCACAGCTCGAGGTAGCCGCCAGGGTTCAGGTTGCTGGCTTGGCTGTTAGTGTGATGGCCGGGGGCCAAGCCTTGGGTAGGTGGGGGTTCACGGACTCGAAGGCTTGGGCGATCAGCTTGGGCCAGTTGCGGATCGAGCCCGTGAGGAGGCGGCCGTAGATCAGGTCGAACTTGGTGTGGTAGTTCCATTCGGCTTCGAGGTCGTCGATGAAGAACTCGACGTTAGGCGCGACGCTGGTTGCGATAGCTGTCAGTCTGGTGTGTGGAGGGCGAGCATCTCCACATCGACTTACAAGCTCGGCTGGATGGGGCTCAGATCCACGCCAACGACCTAACACCAGTTAGTTCATTCCTATCTCTCTCCTTGCAGTTGCGGAACCTACCTGAGCCTCGGGGTGCTCATCAGCTACAACATTGTCAGCCTCATCCCTTCCCTTAACCCCCCCCAACCCACCACAGAGAACTCACCAAACTCGATCGCCCAGATGCCCGTCCCCGTACCGCAGTCGAGGACCCGCTTCAGGGGCTTGTCCTTGCCGGCCGGCGAGATGAACAATTCATTGTCCTGCATCCGCATGCAGATGTTGTGTTGCAGATCTGGGACCGGGGGGAGATCGTCAGCTCACCAGCTACGGCCAGATGCCGAACGATCGCCGGCGGGAGAAGCAGCTCACCTAGACGTTCCGTTTCTCGCTGAGCTACCCGTCAGAGATCTACACTGATGAACATATATGAGTAGACAGTCAACCGCACCTCGTCGTTGGGCAGGAAATACGCCGACTCTGAAACACACGTGGTCAGCCCAGCGCAAACCCCACTGCATGGCCCGGGTAGTTTAGGTACACACCATCAGCCTTGTACGAGTGATACGTCCGGCCGTTCTCCTCGCGGAATTTGTAGATGCTCGACAGGACCGAGGTCGTGTCACTCAGGTCGCCCTAGAGGTTACCCGCAAACACGTGAGTGGGGTTGTCCACACATCCATCCATGGGCTGAGATGTTGCCCAGCTCCCCAGAGGAGGCGAGGAGGGGGGGGAGAGGTCATACCGCGCTGACCGCCGAGTCGGCATCGCTATCGTCTCCGAGGGCATTCGTCTACATTCCCATTGCGGCGTGAGTCTACACACCTCCCGGCCCATCGAGCCCCGTAGCATGGAAACTTACGTCGGCCTCCAAAACCCCCGTCCCCGCCGGCGCCTGGCCCGACGACGACCCGGCCGTGGCTGGCGGAGGAGACCCACTGGCGGAGGCGGACTTGGGCGGGGATTTCGCGGGGGACGCCCGGCCCGAGCTGGGCGAGGCGGGTTTGGGGGAGGTGCTGTCGCCCATGGTGTTTTCTTTCGTTTTCCCTCGAGGGCGGGGGTGGAGGATTCGTCGCGATCTGGCGGCGGTGGAACAAAACAAACAACAGAATTATTTCATGGTTTCACGTTTGGAGACGGGGGCGAGCGGGGAGACGGAAACAGGTAGGTCGGTAGGTTGACAACCATCCATCACGGCCAAGCGAGCGGGCGGGGGGACGGGGACGTGGCCACCTTTTCACATTCATCCAGGTAGGTCACTATCATACATCTGTACATGGTATGGTATCATGCCATGGTGTGCTGCTGCTACTGCTGCCCAGCGCTGCCCCCCGCGCAGCACAGCGCAAGGGCTCGATTCTTCAAGCGGATTTTGCTTGCCTATTACCCTCCCTTGCCTGCTGGGCGCTGCAGAACTTGCAGTATCGCAACGGGGGGCCCGTTTGGCGGGATGCATCCCCGGTGCATGTGCTGCATGCAGTTCCAGGGGTGCGGAGGGGGCCATGCCACGCGGAGGGGGACAGCAGTTCGCAGGAGTGCAGCAGCAGGCGGCATGATACGAGTGGAGGGGAGAGGGGGATGATGATGATGCATGTGGCAGCGGCAGGACCATCAACGCCCGTTCGCTGTCCGCCGGCCGCTCACCATCTTCGGGCGGTTGATTACGCAGTTCGTGTGCTCCTGTTGTTCGGGATGAGGTCAATCTCGCCCGTGCGCAAGGACACACATGGAAAGGGGACCTTGAGCCAATGGCGCAGGGTCGGGTACCCTCCTTCGGCACACCAGAGCCGGGGTGGAGAGGGGGACGACGGGACCCAGGGTGGGAGGTCATGGTCAGGGTGGTGGGAGGGGGCCAGCGGGCGGGCAGCCCACAAAACAAGGGCTTTTTTTGATGGATGGGTGTGCCGCCACTGTCCCTTCGGTTGGAATGGGGCGAGCGAATGCAATTTCAGGTTGTGCAATGGCTTGCTGCAGTGGAGAACGCCGCTTTCCATGCTCTCAACGGACGGGTGGTGCCTCCGAACTCGCATCCTGTGACGGCACTGGAAAACCTGAATGCCATGCACATCTGATCTGGCCTCGCCTTCCCATGCCCACGCCTCCACCTGGCAGGAACCGGGGAGATTGCTACTATGTAGTGCCCGGCCCGGCCCTGGAGATGCTGGACGGGGGCTGGCACCCCTGGAGTAGCCTCAATATGTTGTTGTTCAATGTTGTCTCTGCAATAATTCCCCGAATTGGGAATTCTGGGGGCGATAATTTGCGGGGCCACGAGCGTGGCTCTCTAGCCAGCGTTAGTTGGCTCAATCAATGTTGGTGCTGGCGGCGACTGAATCGGTCACTAGTCCCAAGTAGCCAGCTGTCTCTAGGTATTTGTCTCTCGGGCAGTTCCAGGGATTCAACTGGTGTCCAGAAGAGGCCAAGCCGAGAGAGAGAGCGGAACCAGCACCAGCAGTTTGGGCCGCCGACGTCGCCCAGCGAATCGGAGCCACCAGCCACCTCGCCAACCAGTCAGTCCTGCGTGCTGTCGGTGGCCACGCGAGCCCAGTGAGCGGCGACACCCGCTGCTCCCCCCGGGAGACAAGAGCCCAACAAGCAAAGTCCTTCGCGACTCGTCCTTCCTTCCGAAGCTGGCTGCAGCTCGACTGAACCGGCATCGTCGTTCTCGCTCGCTGTGCACCGCGAGTGGGCATCAACCCGGGTCACCTGTCTGCTGCAGTGGGCTCTGGGGAGTGGAGACGGGGGAGGTGGCCCAGGGAATGGACTGATCGAGCAGCCAGCCAGGCCAGCCGGCAAGCAAAAGGGCGGAAGTCGGGGGGTGGAGGGAGAAGGGGGGAGGGGTCGGCAGTCGGCCGCGGGCCCCGGGAGCATCGAAGCGTCGCCGCCCCATTGGACTCCAGATTGGCGTCTCCTTTCTCCTGTCTCCTGTCGTCTCAAGATGAACGGCTCGAGCGGGCGGGGACGAGGCCGCGAGTTCTAATATACCCGAGGGTCGAAGAGTTCCGTCGATGAACAAGGGGATGGGATGAGCATGGATGGCCATGCATGGGGGGGCGAGAGCGCGCGAATTCCTTGGGGGGGCGAAGGGGGGGAGGGAAGGGGCGGGTGAGGACCTTTGCCCCCTCCCTCGCCCGTCCAGGAAAGGGAGCGCAGGTGACCTCCCCTCCCCTCCCTCCCCTCTTGGTCTCGTCCTGGTTCAGCCCAGAAAACAAGAGCTGGCTGGGGTTCGCTGGGGCTCTCGCTGGGGTGAGGTGGCAGCGCTGGGCTATTTGTTCCTGCGCAGACCCCAGCCTGCTAGCGGCAGTCTGCGGGCCCCTTCCCCCCCGGCGGCATTAATGTTACATAAAACCCTCCATTTTTCTCTCTTTTTGACACATACTCGGCCTGTCACCGACCTTCTGCTTATCTCTGACCCTCCCGCACTCACCCTCGACAATCTGGTTTTGACACACAGAATCCGGGGAACTGTCTCGATCCTCCAACCTTACCTTATCGCCGGGACTGACCACAGACCCAGTTTCCAGCCTGCCGGATCCCGCAATCGCAAACACCTTCCCCCCCCTCCCCCAGGGAAGCCCAGAAACCCAGAAAGGGTCCCCCCCATGACGCACTGATTGGTGTGCCCCTTGCTGCCCCGGCACTGAGATCGAGCACGCACCCCGGCCCGGCGCGTGCTGTTTCGGATCTTTTTTTTTCTGGGGGTTGCAGGCAAGGCAAGCATTCTGGCGTCCGCCTGTCGCCGCCGCCCAGGAACGAATCCCACGGCCTCGGGCGTTTTTTTGGTGGTTCCAGGTTGTGGGTGTGTGAGTGTGCGTGTGCAACACGGCCCCAACGCTCGCCGTATCGCATCACACCACCGCCGCCGCCGTCGCTGCCACGATTCGCTTCCCCCGCAGTTTGTGTGGTGGCAGCCTACTAGGTAGCAACGTGGGAAGGAAGCTGGGTGGAAAAGGGTGTGGGAAAGCGTGGGAAAGCCTGACGTGGTCGGCGTGAGGGCCTCAGCGTCGGAGGAAACCAACAGCACCAAGCCGAGACACTCGGGACCAGCCTGCCCGCTCGTCAACCCCCCCGTCGCCGGGCCTCCAGGGATATGACCGATAAGATGTCTGTTGACAAAAACGACCCCTCCAAAGAGGATAGCGAAGATTCAATGGAGTCCAGCCCGGAGGGAGACGCCCCTGCTGCGCCTCCGCAGCAACAGGCTGAAAGTCAACAACCCAAGCGAAAAGGGGGTCGCAAGCCGGTATGTTTTGGTTGCCCCTCCTTTGGAGAGATTGTTGTTGTTGCTATGTTTCCCTCCCCGCCCCTGGTGATATGCCAGGTTCATCTCGAGAAGCTCGGGCCTGGGGCCCTGCAGGCATGTGCCGTTGTGCTGAACTGAACTGACCGGGCTGTCAGATCTACGCGACATCAGAGGAACGGAAGCAGAGGAATCGCCAAGCACAGGCGGCCTTCCGAGAGCGCCGAACCGAGTACATCAAGCAGCTCGAGGAGGCCATCCGGACCCACGAGCAGAACCTGGCTAACCTCCAGGCCGCCCATCGTCATGCCGCCGATGAGTGCTTGATGCTGCGTTACAAGAACTCGCTTCTAGAACGCATCCTCCTGGAGAAAGGTACAGTTCTGAACCTGCGTGTCCCCAGACCCGTGGCACGTTGCTGACTCGGCTGGCTGCTAGGCATCGATGTGCAGGCTGAGCTTCGCGCGAAGACGGGCAGCCCCAATCTCGGCCCGACCCATGTGCCTCAGAATCTGGTGCAGCCGCCGCCCATCCAGCGGGCCATCTTGAACAGGCACCATGCGCGCAGGTCAGCGTCGGGCATCGCACCGAAACTCGAACCCGGGATCCCTGTGTCCCCGCTACCGCCCCCGATGCACGCCCACCCTTCGGCCCTGTCACCTAAGAACCGGCACACCCCCTCGTCACACTCCGCCTCGCCGAGCGGAACCGCGTCCTTTGGCTCCCAGCACGGCGCCTCCCCAGCCGGGTCGGACCACCCGAACGCCGCCGTGAGGCAGTCGATGCCCCCGATGCCGGGGATGAAGGCGGCGCCGCCCCCGCAGCACCTGGCTCCGCTCCATGGCTTGCCAGGCCCGCGGCAAATGCAGATGCCGAACCTCCAGCAGCAGCAGCAGCAAGGGACCAACCACGTACGAGGAAGCGTCGCCAGCACCCCGGCCGCCTTCTACCCGACGCCTTCGTTCCAGAACCACATTGAGCAGCTCGGCAAGTTGGCCCGTTCCCTTTTCCTCGTGTCCTGCCCCTTTGAATAGAACTTTGTCGTCCTAGGTTTTAATACGTAAATACAGAACAGGAATACGACGCTGCAGCAGACATGATGGACGACGGCGACGCCCCGGACACGCCAAGCGGACCTGGCCCCTATCCCGGCCCGGCCTACGCCGGCGAGCCACAGTCGCTGTCGCTGTCAACCCCCGTCACGACAGGACCGCCGGGAGGCCAACCTATCGCCGGCCAGTCGCCGATGGAGAATGCCGCCCACACCCAGCATCCCACTTACCCCTCCATGACACAGCTACTAGATCCGAACTACGACTTCGACCCCTTCGGACTGAGCGCAAGCATGGCCTTCCCCACCCAGTTCTCCTTCGACACCAGCAACATGCGGTAAAACAGGCCGGCGGTTTGTTGAACAGCGGATGAACGCGGGAATCATCACGAGGGAGCTGGCCCGGACCGGCTTCCCCAGCGCTCTCTAAACACAGAGCAGCGGCACCACGCTTCACGCTTCGAGGCAACACCGTCCCCTAGCGCAAGAGCACGCCTCGCGAAGACACAGACGCCCGACATCAGCAACCGAAGCAGACGGCACCAGGAAATGGGAGGATACAAAGAGGTGGAAGGCCACCGTGGAGGATGAAACGGAGATCCCAAAGGCTTTTTTTTTATCATCATCAGTTATCCCGTGCGGCAACAACTTGGAAAATTTTGGTCAAAAAAGTTTTTTTCGGAGAGATACCCCCAGGAGCATATTCTGCATTGGGCAGCGAGAACCGGTTTTTGCGAGAAAAGAAAAAGGACATCAACGGCACATCTCCATCCATCTCAGCTCATTTCGGCGCCAGCGCCGCTCGCGGCGGCCACCTGGCGTTGCTTTTCAGTTTCACACACACAATCGGATTCCGGAACAAAAAAACAGCAACATAATACCCACCACCGACGGACAGGTTGGGGGTTTCTGGGGGGGGGGGCGGTTGGGTGGTTGGCGCATATGATTTATTTTTATTTAAGCACCCTGTATCTCTCTTTGCATGGCGTGCGTCGGCGGGGGAGGCAACTTTGGAAGCGTTCGGCTCAACAAACATCAACAACAACATTATCAACATCAACAAAAGTTTTGCTCTTCGAGGCGGGATGGGCGGCGGCGGTCTCCATAATTCGCACAAGACGACGAGGAGGAAGCTACGGAAGAAAGGGGGGAGGGTGGCGGGATCCATGGCTCGACTCAACCAAACAACCTACACCATCGTGACCGACCGGGAAGACGAAGCCAGGCTATCGAGACCCGATCCCGACTTTCAGCAGTACTACCTGCCAACACGGCGAGTCGAGGGCACGTTTCGCGAGGAGTTTGGTTTGGCTTTTGGCTTTTGGCTCCTTGCCGCGCGGATGGTGAGGGCTGGGCCGCGGCGACGGTGAGACCTGGGACACGACACATTGCTCACCTCCCAGGAACTGCCAGGGACTCGGGACTGACTGACCCGACCCCCTGGCTGACAAAAATGTCTGGGAGGTGGGACAACGCCCCACCGCCGCCGCTGTGGGTTCTCTCAATTCATGGCTCTGAACTCATCCTCTTCTTGTCTGTCTCTCTGTTTGCTCCCGCGACTGTGGGTGTGTCTCTTTCTCCTCCTGCGACTGTGGGTGAAGTGCTTTATGTGCATACATACAGACATACCCTGGTGTGTTGTGTTCCAATGCCATGCGAGCTGCGAGAGGGCTGGGGCTGGCGGGGGTTTTTGGGGCGTGTTGTTTCCCGGCTGGTTTACTACATACTGGCCGAGAAAGTTGAACTTGGTCTTCTCATGTACATATTACTTCTGTACCCTCTTTTTTTTGTCTGCAGGCGGCGGTACAAGGGCAGGAAGGTCGTAGGTTCGGTAGGTTGGGAGGTAGGTTTGTTTGCTTTTTGTCCCAGCCCAACGTCACCTGGTTCTTGTTTTTTTCCGTCCAATTGTATCCCGAGGCGCCGCCTCCGTTACGGGGACCCAACCAGAGTAGACAAACATGCTTAGTCTTTTGAGGAGCATCCGACCGGAGTCGGGCTGAGAAGCAATGCGTGTTCTGTATGTGGTGTTGCTTGGGGCTTGGTGGTAGCCATGATGTGGTTCGATACAGAGGAGTCCGGGGAGTTTCAGGGACGCAGGAAGGCTGTCTCCTTTGGGGAGATCCTCTCGGCGTTTGCTGGATGGCGAGGAAATCCTCTGGGTGTTGCTGGGTGGGTGAGGAGTTCCTCTCTATGCCGCTGGGTGGGCGAGGAGGGCGATCCAACGTACTCCGTATTCGTCGATGAAGTGGCTGTCCGAGGTAGGTCATCGGTTTGGGGTGGAACCTTTTACGTGCTTACACCCATCAACCGCATATCCGGGTTGCCCCGCCATAGGCACGGCACCTGGAGGCATTGAGAATGGGCATCAGGGAATTGGTTTCCGAAATAGACGGATTAAAAATGTATCCGTCTGGTTTTCTTTGATGCGCGCGCAACGCAGACAGTGGCGACACAGTGTGGATGGCAGAGCTCGATGCGCGCTCGCTCGGATGCTTGTTGAATGAAACGCTTGCGGCTGTGTTTGTTGTCTCGCAACCAAAAACGCGGCCGAAGCCCTAACAAAAAAGAACCCCGCGCACTGAATTTCAAAAAAAGGAAAAACGGCGGCCTGGGAATGCAGCCCAAGAAAGAGGTGGGGCACCAGGTGATCCGTGCAGGCACCTTCCTCTCGGCAGCCCAAGCCTAAAAGCTCGACTCGCCTGCCCAGTGTTCACGGCCAGCAGGCAAAGGGAACAGAAAATTCCGTAGTGGACCGCCACCGGAAATACCTTGGAACCTGACCCCAGGCGCACTGAACCAGGGCTCGGGCTTCGTTCCTCCTGTTGGGTGCTCACCTTTGCCCACCAATTCTTCCTCCTCCTCGAATACTCCCTTCGGAGCTTGTGGTTGGGTTGCTTTCACGAAACGCCTTGAAGGGCGATAAACCACAGCGGCAAGATGTCTGCCGTCCCGACTTCGGTACGTGAGATTCCCTTGATGCCAGCATGAGGAGAGCTCGTTTGCCTCCCTCCCAAGCTGTTTCGCCCTTGCGGGACTTGCTTCGCCCCCCTCCCCCCTCCCCGCCTGGCCAATCCCGAGGTCATCGCGAACCTGGGGAGAGCTTGGGGTAGCTCGAAGCTTGCTGTTTTCCAAACATCGAATCGAAGCTGACTCGTCGTCGTTCGCGGTGCAGAACCGGTTTAACCTCCTCCTCGGTTCGTCCGCCCGCCTTCCCCCTCCTTCCCCCACCTCGTTTGATGGCCGACCGATCGGAGCTTCGATACCCCTCCCATCTTGGAACGAGTTCGGCCATCTCGATGCTAACCCTCCCCGCGCAGGCAACGATGAGGAGGATCCCACCCCTCCCGCGCCCGTGAAGACGGTCGACAAGTCCACGACCCACACCGTCAAGCGTAACACCGACGGCCTGCCGCCCCCCAAGGCCCCGGCGACCCAGAGCCGCCGTGGTGGCGCCAATGTCAGCGGTAACGAGGCCGGTGTGTAACTCCGTTGTGTTCTGTTGTTCGATGAGAGGGAGGGAGCTTTGCTGACGGCTGGCATATAGCATTCCGCGACCGCAACGCTGGGCGCGACTCGAACCGTGGTAAGCCCACTGACGAGATCCCGCGTGGTGGCCGCCGTGGCGGCTTCCGCGGTGGTAAGTTGCAACCTCCCCAGGAGAAGAACGTCCTCGTAGTCACGGGACTTGGGCTAACTTGAACCTCACAGGCCGCGGTGGCAGGCGCGAGGAGGGTGACCGCCACACCACCAAGACCGCTCCTCAGTAAGCATCCCCCAACCCCCGCCACCGTTTGTCGGCCGTCACTGACAATCTCCGCAGCAGCAACTCCGAGAAGCAGGCTGCCGCGTCGTGGGGCGCCAATGAGGGCCAGGCCGAGCTGAAGGACGAGCAAGCAGGCGCCGAGATCGCCCAGTCCGAGCAAAAGGCCGAGGGCGAGGCTGCCGAGGGCGAGGCTAAGGAGGAGGAGCCCGAGGACAAGCACATCTCGTACGACCAGTACCTCGCCCAGCAGGCCGAGAAGAAGCTTGCTCTCGAGGGCTCTATCAAGGTCCGCAAGCCCAACGAGGGCATCAAGGATGACAAGTGGAAGGACTTTGCTCCCCTCGCCAAGGATGAAGAGGAGGAGCTCTTCCCCGGCACTGGCGGCAAGGCCAAGCGCGAGCGTGAGCGCAAGACCAAGACCTTTGTCGAGATCGAGAACCGCTACGTCGAGCCCGAGCGCACCAGGGGTGGCCGCGGCGGCCGTGGCGGTGCCCGTGGCGATGGTGGCCGTGGCCGTGGCGATGGTGGCCGTGGCGATGGTGGCCGTGGCCGTGGCCGCGGTGCTCCCCGCGGTGGCGCTCCCCGCGGCGACTTCCGTGGCGCCGCCCGTGGCGGTCGCCAGGAGAGCCAGCCCATCAACACCAACGACCAGGCTGCCTTCCCCAGCCTGGGCGCCAACTAAGCGCTGGCACATCGGAATACGCCAAGGGAGCCAGCTAAGAGCTTCGGTTTTCCCCTGCGTTTAAAATCAATGGGACACAATGACGGCTTCTACTACGGTACAGGAAGGAATCGGCACGCGAATCGGCCGCGGACCGCAATAGGGTCGGTCGGTCATGTTGGGCCATTTTATTGAGATGGTCCCTCGGGTCAAGGAATGGCAAAGCAAATGGTTCATCGATACTGGTCCCCAAAACAATGAAAGTTTCTTTTCCTTTTCTTCACATGATGTTCCTGTTGGGCTTTTGTGGTGGTTTGTGTGTCTCAAAATGGTAAGTTGTTTGGGGAGTAAAACGGTGACGGCGGGCATTTTCACATGTGGGCGGTGGTTTCCTCTGACATCTCTGTCGTTGGTTCATATATTGTGTTACCTTGATCAGTTGGCCAGGTGATCGGTTTCGCTGAGGCTCTTGGTGGCATGGGCGTTGATGGCTCCAGCCGGAGACAGCGACGATCGCTGGTCGAGGCGAGTAAGCCATCACGGCCATGTCCCGTCCCTTCTGGTCTGGGGGTGCATACTTGGGAGAAACTCGCCTAAGGCCATTCGAGTTTCCACTCTTGATCCAAACGGTTGCTTTGAAGCTCGGGGGCGGCCTACCGTTGTGTAAGCCAGGTTGGGGGAGGGCAACAAACGGGTTTCGCCCCTTGAGCTGTCGGACAGCACGCCATAGCCGACCAAGGGTTATTATCATATGTTATTTTGATTCCCGTCTAACCCTGCTCCTCAACCCCAACCAATAATCCACACACGCGATCATAACAATTCGTAACAACCCAACCCCATATCCGACCTTACTCATACACCTCCCTCCCTCTTCTCCATCACCCGTCAGATCATCTCACCCCCCTACCCCTGCACCCACCCTCCTCCTCGCAGCAGCAGCTCCCCGCCCCAAATCAATCGCCAGACTCGCCACCAGCAGCACCGCGTTGAACCCCGCCATGATATAGAAGGGCGCGCCCGTCGACCACGCGTCGAAGAGGTACCCGCCGAGCTTGGTCAGCAAGAGGATTGCGGCGCCGCCGCACCACGAGTAGACGCCCGCTACCGATCCCTTTAGACGCACGCGCGAGGGGGTGACATCCTCGTCGTCTTCGATGGAGGTTGAATCTGTCTCTTCGATGTCGTCGTCGTCGTGGGGATAAAGCAGCGGTGCCGTCTCCCCCCGCGACGAGATGGGATGAGCATGCTCGACCTTGAGGACGCCGCGCCCGAGGGAGCCGAGACTGCAGACGATGGCGCCGATCTGGCTTGCGCCCATGAGCGCGGCGAGGAAGAAGACGGCGGGCCCACCGCCGCGGCCGTCGACGTCGCGGAACTCGGGGCTGCGCAGGCGCGGGAAGGCGAGGTAGCCGACTATCCCGAGGACAGTGGAGGCCACGATGGGGTAGTTGATGCTGTTGTTGTGTCTTCGGCTGGAGAGGTAGCCAAAGAGCGGAGCGCAGAGCAGGCCGACGAGCTGGGCGACGCCGGTGAGGATGGAGGCGAGCACGTAGGCCTGGCGGCACTCCTTTTTGAGCTCCGGGGAGGGGTCGTGCGGGGACCCCTGGCAGAAGCCGTTGCGGAAAAAGAAGGTGTTGACGAAGAGGGGGAGGAAGAGGGAGATGGCGACGGTGGAGGCGCGCGCGACGAAGCCGCCGAGGTAGCCCAGGGCGATCTCGGAGTCGGTGAAGCCGAGGCGGATGGAGGTGCGGAGGAGGTGCCAGTAGGGGAGGACCGTCTGGGAGGGCGGTTAGGGGTTGGGGGGGTGGATAAAGGGGATAGGGAAGGAAGGGGTTCTTACGGTCTTTGGGGCCAGCGCAGACTCGGAGGCATCGTCAGGGGTTGACCCCTTCCAGGTGAGCAACATGCGCCAGCCCTTGCCTTCCTCGCCTTTGAGACCGCGCAAACCGAACGAGACAAAGATTGCGACGAGGAACGAGACCAGGCCAACGACGTAGTAGCTGTATTTCACCGCGTCGGCGAGCGTGACGCCCTCGATGCGGCCGAAGCGGGCGGGTAACGGGAGGAACAGCGAGAGCGCAACAAGGGCGCCACAGCCGGTGAATAGGCCAACGTAGCCGGCCAGCACCGACGGTTTCCCAGCGCTATCTGAGGCCGTGGCCGCCTCGTCACCGTCTGGGGGTATGGGGCTGGAGCTGTTGCGGAAGCGTTCGGGGGTGATGGTCGCCTCGGAGTCTACTGACAGGGTAACGCTGGGTCTCCCGTGCGGCGAGGCCGGCTTGCGCATGCCCCGCGCCGGGGCATCGTGCTCGTCGGTCAGCGAGGGCAGGATGGCGGTCACCATGGTCGCGCTGGTCGCAGACGAGCCAATTAGCACAGTGACGCGTCTCTACATCTTGCACAGCACCTACGCGGCTGTTGCGCCCACGGCAAAGAAAATGCGCGCGAGCAGCAGCTGGGGATAGACATTGCGCGCCTGGACGAGGAGAATGAGGGCGACGCCGATGATGGTGTAGCCCGTCACGGCAACATAGCGCACGCCGCTGCGGTCCGAGACGAGGCCCCAGACGGGGCAGGCGACGAGGGCGACGACCTCGTCGGCAAAGCCGAGGGTTCCGACGATGTCGCCGACGCCATCCTTGATGCCGATCAGGTCGGTGATGGCAAACGAGACGCTGCTGTTGAGGAAGACGAGGAACGAGATGCTGAAGAGCGAGATGCCCAGCAGGTACGTCAGGGCTTGGAGGGGCGTCGTCGACTCGGAGAAGGGCAGCAGCCGCCGCCGCAGGCCCTGGCTGGACGCCATTGACGGTGTGTTGGATGGTCGCGACAACAGCAGACACTCGGCGCGCGTTCCATGCACATGCAGGATGGACGCTCGAATCAACCATCCCTGCGCGCGCCGTTTGGAGTTGCACCTCTGCAGGTGGTCTGGCGTTCCACTGTCCCACAGCGTGTCCCGCTGCAAGCGAGGGGTAACCTGGGCGCCCAGCCACAGCACACCCTAACCCCCCTGGCAATCCCCCTGGCCCCCTGTCAGCCCACTGCAGCTCGCGGCGGCGTCCCTGCCCCGCACTCCGCTATCAAGACCCCTGTGCCCCACCGACGTCGGAGTCAAATATTCTGGGGGGGGCGCTATCTCGACTAGAACACCCCGTTTCACCGCTTCCCTTCGTTTGTCACCATCTACTTTTTGGAAGAGCGAGCGGCTAGGGTCGGCGTCTGGGGCTGGGAGACCAAAAGTGCTTTGTTTCCCGCGTTCTTCACTTGCGGTTTGCCGTCGTTTTCTTCCATCTTTCGTCTCTCCTTCCTTCGATCTTCGACCGAGTCCACGCCGATTCCGCGCTCGCTTTGCGCCTCGACTCTTCGTTCCTCGGACCGCACGATACAGCAAAGCCGCCGCCATGTCGTCCTCCCTCCCCGGCAGTCGGGCGCTCCCCGAGTCGCAGTACGACCTCAGCACATACTGGGGCCGCGTCAGGCACACGGCTGGCATCACGGATCCGAGGTGAGCATGCCCAATGGATATGGGAGGGGATGGAATGCGCCGGGCGTCTGGCCACCAGTTCTGTTGTCCTTCGCGGCCTTCGAGGTCCTCTTAGGCGCCAATTGGTGGCACAAGCAGCGTATTAGGCCGGTGGACTCGGTTCTGACCTCGTTTCTACCCCAGGACGCTCTTCGTCGGCAGCGCTGGCCTCGAACAGGCCAGAAATGCCCTGATCTCGTACAAGCAGGGCCACCTCCCGTCTATGACCCCCGACCTGTGGCGGGCCAAAAAGATTGTCGACTCGACACTGCACCCGGACACGGGCGAACCGGTGTTCCTGCCCTTCCGCATGTCCTGCTTCGTGCTGTCCAACCTGGTCGTCACGGCCGGCATGTTGACCCCGGGCCTCGGTGTATGTTAGCCTGACGTCCACTTTGTGTACCACCCCACTGACATCGTTTCCCACAGAACCGCGGCACGATCGCCTGGCAGGTGGCCAACCAGTCCCTCAATGTCGCCATCAACTACTCCAACTCGAACAAGTCGTCGCCCCTGTCTTGGTCCAAGATCGCCCAGTCCTACTTCCTCGCCGTCACCGCCTCGTGCTCCGTCGCCGTCGGGCTCAACAGCCTTGTCCCGCGCCTTAAGAGCCTCTCCCCCTCGACCCGCCTCATCCTCACGCGTCTCGTCCCCTTCGCCGCCGTCGCCAGCGCCGGCGCCCTCAACGTCTTCCTCATGCGCGGCGAGGAGATGCGCACGGGCATCGACGTCTTCCCGGCAACGCCCAAGGCCAAGGTGGTGGAGAGTGGAGCTTCGATTCCAGCGCCGGTTGTGGAGAAGCCGGTGGAGGGTGCAGCCCCAGCCGAGGCGGCTGCAACGGAAAGCCTGGGCAAGAGCAAGAAGGCGGCCACGCTGGCCGTCGCCGAGACCGCCGCCAGCCGTGTGTTCAACAGCTCGCCCATCATGGTTATCCCGGCGGTGGTGCTGGTCAGGCTGCAGGGCACCGCGTGGCTCAAGAAGAACCCGCGCTGGACAACGCCGGTGAACCTCGGCCTGATCCTGCTCACGAGCTACGCGGCGTTGCCGCTTGCTCTGGCGGCGTTCCCTCAGCGGCAGAGAGTCAGGGCGGACAGCCTGGAGGAGGAGTTTCACGGGCGGGGCGGCGAGGGGGGATTGGTGGAGTTTAATCGGGGGATTTGATGAGCTGGAGCTATTCCTGCTGTTTTTTTAGGTTGCTTTGTTTATCTGGGTGTACATATGGGAGCGAGGATAGAGATCTGGGTAGTTGGCCTTTCTGCCTGTGTACATATCGTCTTGGGCCTGATGGGGTTTGAGCTGCATTGGAGCATAGTCAACCGTATCGTATGGGGTCATGGTCTGGAATTGGAGCGGGCTTGCCGGTTTAGACGATGTTCTCATGGGAAAATATACTGTCTCTACAACAGGTCATCATATTGCGCTGCGGGCCTCACTCAGGCCACGTTCTGGCAGCTTACGGCCACCAGTGCCTGCTCCATCCAGCCGGTGTAAGCCTCTGCTCGTCATCGCCAGCCGCACATATCCGTTAAGCAGACCATCGCCGAGCCAAACATCCACAATGTCTCCTCAAACACTGTTTACAATGCGTCATCCTTGCTATCAAGCGGCCGTCGAGCTGCTGACAGCGGAGGTGTCTTCCTGCCCAAGTCTCAAGTCTGGTCTCCTGAGATCAAGCTTCCAACTTGCCTTCGACAGTTCGACGGCTTACAGCCATTCCGACGCTTCAAGCCCCAAGCCTATTCTTAACCCGCCAAAAGAAGATTTAAAAAAAAATCATCACCATGGATTCGAATTCGAACTTGGCTGAGTATGTCCCCCCTCCTGCTTCCCATCGTGCCCTCTGCCCCCCTTCGTCCTCCCCGCTGCCCGCTGCCCGCTCCGCCCCTTTCACCCTCCCTGCTGCCCCTCGTCCCCTCCGCCGCCTTCCGCTCCCTCCGCTTCACGCCGCCCCCTCCGCCCCAACCATCTCGTCCAGTTTGCTAATTCCCCTTCCCCCTTCTTCAGAGCTCACCAGCAGCTTCTCCTCCAACTCCCCGCCTCCCAGCAGCCCCGGCCGCTCGATGCCCGCCCCGCCGTCCTCCCCGTCCTGCCCGACGACCCCGGAGTCGACCCCGTCCGCCCCTTTCCCGCCGGCGGGGCCCACCAAGCCGGGCACCCTGACCATGACCCTGCATGAAGCAGAGGGCTTGTCGCTGCCGCGCGGGAAGAAGTTTGTGTTTTCCCGCAGGCGCGGGCTGGCGAGCGGGTCGTGGTGGGCGTCGGCATCTGCCGCAAGTGGGGGGGCAAGGGTTGGGGGATGCACCGCGGGCTGCGGGGGGAAGGATGAGTCCGGTTTTCCTGCCGTACGCGGTGGTGGAGTTTGGGGGGGTGAGGGTGCGCATTGCGGCGGTGGAGGGGAGCGGGGAGCGGCCGGTGTGGCCGGGGGGGACGACAAAATATAATTTTGAGGTGGAAGGGAGGGAGGGGGAGGATGGGGTGGAGGTGGGGGTGTTTATTCGGCATCCGGATCCGCCGCCGGGGGAAGGGGGATGTTGGTTTGGGGACGGTGAGGGTGAAGCCGGGGTTTGGGGGGCCAGGGACGGGGCAAAAGGGGGTCGAGTGGGTGAAGGTGGAGGGGGGGACGGGGAGGGTGAGGATGGGGGTGTGGTTTGTCGAGGAGCCACCCGCGGCGGCGGAGCTGACCGTCGACGAGTTTGAGCTGCTCGCGGTGCTTGGAGCGGGCACGTATGGCCGGGTGATGCAGGTGCGCAAGAAGGACACGGGCCGGATCTACGCGCTCAAGGCGGTGCCGAAACTCGTGCTCGTCTTGTGCTCCAAGGCGCAGCAAGCCGTGGACGAGCGGTTAATCCTGGCCCAGATCAACAGCCTGTTTACCGTCCCGCTCGAGTTCGCCTTCCAGTCGCCGCAGAAGCTCTACCTCGGGCTGGTCTTCATCAACGGCGGGGAGCACGAGCATCGCAAGCGCCAGCACCGCTTCACCGTCGACAGCGCGCGGCTCTACATGGCCGAGCTCGTGTGCGCGCTCGAGTGCCTCCACGGCGCCGGCATCCTCCACCGCGACCTCAAGCCCGACAACGCCCTCCTCGACGGCGACGGCCACGTCCTCCCCTGCGATTTCGGCCTCAGCGAGAGCGCCATGTTCGACGACGGCGCGTTCAATTTCGTCACGCCCGAGGTGCTCCGGGGCGAGAGCTACCGGCGCGGGGTCGACTGGTGGGCGCTCGGGGTCGTGCTGTACAAGATGCTGACGGGGAAGCTGCCGTTCTACGCGGGCAGCCCAAAGCTCACATTACAACGCATCTCGGAGGGGCCGGTTGGGTCCTCGATGCACCTGATGCAGATGCCGGCTCCGGCGAGGGATCTCGTTCTGAGGCTGCTCGACCGGGACGCGGCGACGCGGCTGGGCGTGCGGGGAGCCGCGGAGGTCAGGGCGCACAAGTTCTTTGAGGATATCGACTGGGGCAAGGCGGTGAGGAAGGAGTACGAGATGAAGTTCAAGCCGGCCGTGGTAGGTATCCTATCTCTCGTCGCTCTCAGGGCAGTTTGTCGTTGTCGCCATCTGCTGACCACTCCGCTCGCATTAGCTCAACCCTAGCGACTTGAACAACTTTCACCAGCGGTTCACGTCCCAGATACCACAGGACTCGGTCGCCGAGGGCCGGCCCCTGTCCAGCGCCGAGCAGGACTTGTTCGCCGGCTTCAGCTACGCCCGGCCGGATGCGGAGCTAGAGGGAATCGAGCGTCTCGATACAGGGAGCATCGAGGACCTGGCCCAGTTCCCCTAGCCCCTGGACGAGCCGGACTAGGGACGGGGGCGTGGATCTGGTGTGGCGTGTGAGGGAGGAAGGGAGTTGTGGTCGTGGGTTGCTAGATGGCTGTTAGCCCTTGGGTCTCGTTTGGACAGCGGCATGTTGGCCTGTTTCTTGTCTTCTCTTTTTTTTCTTCCTTTTTTTCGTCTTCTTTCTTGTTTCTTGCCTTCTTTTCTGGGTTCCTTTCTTCAAATAGAGTGAGAATCACTTCTGCCGAACCGTCCGTCGTGGCGTCGAGATCAACTATGCTGCTCTCTGCGACTTGTGCAGCCCCCTGATTCTGACTTCAAATGTAAACAAACAAACCACACAACAACCACAACAACCGCCCACCACCAACCAGCATCAGCACAGAGCTGAACTCAGCCGGCAATCATTTTGTTCAACTTTTTTTCTTAACCCCCAAACATTAAAAAACCCAAATAAATTCATGCACCCCAACTTCCACAGAAACAATAACCCCCCTGCCAGCCTCGGGATTGTTGCCAAGCCCCGCCCAAGACCACCATGCGGCCAGGCCAGGCAGGGCAGGCAGGCCGCTGGAGGAAAGGCCAGGCAGGCGGTTTCTGCGGCGGCCAACCAGTGGGGCGGTGAAAAAAAAGAAGAATTGAGACGAGGGATGGTGAAGCGACTTCATCTCGTTTCTTGTTCTGTGCCGTCATGCAAGGCGGCACGGTGCCGTGGGTTGGGTTTACTGCAACACACCTGTTCCTGGGCGGGCGTTGTATTTTACCTGTCTAACGTTTTATTCTACTTTTTTGATCTTGTTGGTGCATCGCAGCTGAGGGGGGAAAGCTGACGATGCTGGGACAAGGCGGCTTCCTCCCCTGGTCTCCTCCGCCGTCTGACGTGGCGAGGCCGCAGGCGGAATGCTGGGCGGGAGACGACAGGTTATTTGCAGGGCGGGTGTCACAGCGTCCCATGGCTGTGTGACGATGGGGCAGCTGCGGTCGGTGGTGGGGGATGGATGGATGGATGGATGGATAGCGGGGTCGTCGTCAGGTGTTGTCAGGTGGTGGTTGTTGGGAGTTCTGGGATTCCGTATGGGAATGGACGTATTCTCCGTGTTGAGCAAAAGGAAAGCAGTGCTGGCTTGCCTTTTTGCTTTGTTTCACAGGTCTGGTCTGCAGGGAGGGGAACGGTGCAGGTCAAAAAGAAGGTCACGTTTGCTGCAAAATTGCCCCTCACTTCCCCCCTCCCCGTTCGGTTTACCGCACTGAGATGCAGGTGCAGGCTAGAGCTGGAGGGTGGGAGGTGTTGTGGAGGAGGATGAAGTCATCTCGCCAAAACCGGCGTTTTTGGACCCGTCCAAGACGGCATGGTGGATGTGCGTGGCACGACCTTGCGGGTGGCGTGCAGGCGACGTGCAGAAGTGGTAGGTACTTGGAGGTGTGCCAGAAGGGAGGGGGAAGAAGCGGGGACGCGCTCGAGTGATTGATTGAATGAATGGTTGAATGAATGGTTGAGTGGATGGATTGGTGGATGGATGGAGGGGAGGTGCTTGATTTGGCCCATCCATCAGCTGCGCATCACTCAGCTCATCCTGCCTTGTTCGTCCCTGCCCCTAACCCAGCAAGCCCATCCGGGCGCTGCAGCAGGCAGTCCCGTCCACGGCCCAAACGTGAGATGAAAGAAGAAATGAAACTAAGGCTTCAGGAGTCGAGATTGGGTCATGATGCCGCTGATCGACGAGGCGTTCCCGAGCGGCGATTGATTCCAAGGAGCGTGCGGGAGGAGCAATGGTTTCGCTCGGCTCGGCTAACGCTAACTCCCGCTGTCAGCGGCTGCCAACCCCAGAGTGGGTGGGCAGACATGTGCTGAGTGGATGGAGGAGACCAGAGGACTTACGGAGTAGAGGTTCACAGTCCAGCGGGCCGCAGCCAGGGCAAGAGAGAAACTTCCATAGGAACTGCTTGCAACGCTTGCTGTTCCGTCCTCCGTATTATTATCATCGGAGGGTCGCTAGGGTAATACCGTGCCATCTCCACAGGCAGGCAGCATCACCTCGGATGCCCTCTAAATTCGTCGTCGCCGATATTAATCTGTGCCATGTCCCCTTATTTCATCGTCGGCTCGGGTTGGTTCCATCTTGCTCCTTTCGGCAGAGCCCGAACACGGTGGGGCGGCCAGCTGCCAGGGGTGAGGGGGGATTGTCACGCCGCGCGCCAGGTCTGAACTGGGCTGCCTTAGGTCAGATCCCATCTTCACCAAGCAGCGGTTACATCATTGAAGATCACGCACGCCGACGGGCACAGCAGCCCGAATTCCATGGGCTGCCAGGCAATGGAAGACACGACACGAGAGCCGAGTCTCCGAGTCTGCGAGTCATTTTGTTTGCTGCTCCGCCAATATCGACGGCGGCAGCTGCCAGTGCGAGGGGCAATTGGGCCGGTCCGTCATTCGCCATCCGCCATTTTGGCCAGCAGGCACGGGGCACCTGGGAAATCGTGGTATCGGGAGCGATGGGGGAGCGATGGAGAACGATTGGTGGCTGCCGTCGCTGGCCCTTCCCTTCCCCACATCTGTTTCACAGCCGACAGTGATCTGGAGGGCTGCCACTTCCGCTGCCTGCTGTGCGCCAGCCTTGGATCACTGTGACGACGGCGACTCGATGGGCTGTGCGCGCTGCTCCGTATCAGCAGCCAGAGGCAACACGGTGCAGGCGTCCTCAGTACGAGTCTCTGGGACGGATGCTTGACTACAATAATAAATATCCCCCTCTGCTTTTTCGAGTCTGGCGACGTACACACAATCGAGAAGGAGCAAAGCAAGCGGCGGGTGATGGCTTGAATGGGTGGTGGTTGGGTCAGCAGCATGCATTGGGCTCGACGCTTTGGGTCTGATCCTCGACCTCTGGCCGGTGTTTAGCCCGGGCCACACGCGCCAAATACCTCCTGTTTTGTACCGACCAAATCCGACTTGCTCGCCGAAAATATTGGTCGGCAAAGCCAACCGCGAGACTCGAATCGGCAATGATGTGCTCTTTGATCAGAAGGAAGGAAGAAGGCGGCCAAAAAGTCGAGGGATTTGAATTTGATGATGGGGGTTACGGGCCTGGGGCCACCAACCATCCCGAGGAAAGAAGAGGTCCACTGGCCATGTCGCTCTTTCAGTGGCGTATCGCTGCTTGGAGCCAGGGTGCGGCAAGCCCGAGGCGCGCCTGGGCAGTGCCCAAGGAACAGCGGGGAGCACCAGTGCAACCAAAGGAGGAAAAGAGCGGACGAGGTTGAGAGGGAGAGAGAGAGCGAGAGCGGGAGAGAAAAGACACCAAGTCATCATCGGATTGTCCGCACTGTGCTGGAGCCTGGACCGCCAGTGAGAACAGGCACTGGGACACCGTGCCAGGTTTGGCCCCGCTCTCTCTGGTCGTGGAGGGGAAGCGGCGAATGTCGCCTTTCCCATCCATTCCCCAGGGCCTTCCCCTTCCATGCCCGCCACAAACCCGCCCGGGATGATGTTCCCGGTCCACGGAAGCCCACCACCAACAGGTAGCACGGTCTGGGCCCCCAGGACACCAGAAAATATGTGTTGAAGAGTGGAAATCAGTGATGCGTTTTGGTCTGATGGGGGGATGTCACCGAGGAGGGAGAGAACTGAGGGCAGACTAGAAACAGAAACACCGAGGGACTGCAGCACCTAGCACAGGCTGGAAGCAGCAGATGGAAGGGTGGTAATGTTAACGATGTCGCCAAGCGAAACACACCACGGCAGCGAGAGCCAGGGCAGACCATCAATCAATGGGGAGCATGCCCCTCTCACTCCTCACTTCTCGGCCAGGGCGGAAATCCGGTTCTGTTTTGCCAGGCCCGGAGCTAGCCAAGCCAGGCCCTGCCAGGCCCTGCCACGACGCACACCACGTACCTACTCGCCGGCGTTGCAGCACACAAGCAGCTCACAGCACAGAGGCACGCTCTCGCTCACTGCAAGCAGCAGCGCAGCGTCGAATACCCGCACACACAGACCACTCGTGGCCAGGGATCGGGGCCCTTGCCCACTCGCTGCCCGCCTCCTCCCTCGTGAGGAATTTGGGCCTGCGACCGACGCCAGAACCGTCGTGCACCACCCATGACATGTTGCGCTGCCCTCGCCGTGTTTTTTTCCTTCCCTCGGGGTCTCGATAAAACTACAACGACAACAGGCCATCCGTGACCCGACCCTGCTACCCAAATGCCCCCTCGGGAGACGACAGCAGCACGGTAGCCACTGGTCCTGATTCTCCGTGCATGCCCTCTGTTGCAGCGCACCTACCGACCGCCGCCGCAGCAGCAGCAGACGCACCAGACCGCCGCACCCGACGAGAAGAAACAGACACAGGGCGAGAGGAATCGCAATCCCACTGGGAGCAATCCCAATCCCCGTCCCCCCGAGCGAGACCCTTCCCTGGTCTCCTCGCCTCACCCAAGCAGCAGCAGCAGCAGCAGCAGCAGCACCGTCATTCACCAGCCAAACAGGTGGTGGGTGTGCCAACCCTTGACTTGCGACGGGTGACCAGCGCCCAGCACCCAGCGCCCAGCGCCCAGCACCCAGCGACCGGCCATCACCACCGCCTGGACAACGACTCCTACTGGCATACTCGTCGACCCCCGTCTCTCGCGACACTCCTTTCTCTCCCCTAAAGAAGGACCCCTCGTCAGCCCCGCGCATTCCGGCCGCGGGCCTGCGCGAGAAAGGCAGGACCATGTCGACGCCGACCACAGCGACGACCGCCACGCTGCCGCACTACAGCCCGCACCACTTCCCCTACTCGCACCACCAGCACCAGCACCACCAACACCACCCGCACCCGCTGCCGCACCAGCCGTATACCCCCCATACCCACGCCAACTCGTCCTCGTACCGCCCGCCCGCGACAATCCTGCCCCCGGCCTCGCGCCTGGCATACCCGTCGCCCGGCTACTCGTCGTCCGCCGCGAGCCACACGTTGGCAAATGGCCTCGCCTCGACCTCGTCGTCGGACCACTCGAGGATAACCCTGCACGACACCGCCACCACATCGGCCGATGTGGCTTCGCGCCTCGACCTCTACACCACCATGCCCCCCGCCCCCAGCAGCAGCAACAACAACAGCAGCTCGACTACCCTGCCCGAGCTTCAGCCGCCTCGCAAGCGGCGCCGGTCGAGAGAGCCCGACTGGGGCGTCTTCTACAAGAATGGCTTGCCCAAGGAGATCATCGTCATTGACGACACTCCTGAGCCTGACCGGCCAGGTGCACCACCCTCGGCCGCCGTCCAGACACTGGCCAACGGCAGGCAGCATGCTGCTACCGCTGCCTCTTCTGCCACGGTGACGGCCACCACCGCTGCTGCCAATGCTGCGAATGGCTCGGCGGCCAAGAAGCGGAAGCGGGACGACGAGCTGACCCCCTACGACCCCGTCCACCACAGCGCCGCCGCCGGCTCCCACACCCCGAGCAAGTCCACCGCCGCCGCGAGCGACCGCACGAATTCGGCCATCCACACCACCGCCGCCACCTCGCTCGGCTCGCTCTCGTCGAATGGCCAGTACGAGTACGATGCCCAGCCCGGCAAGCGCAAGAGGACAACCCGCCAGCAGATGGCCAACGAGGCAAGACGCCGGGAAGCCGCCATATTCACCGATGCCCTCGCCCACTACCGTCCGCCGCCGTATCCTCCCAAGAAGGCCCGTGATGTGCACATCAAGGTCATACCCGACGTAAGTAGCCGCCACCGCTCTGCCCCCTCCCCCCTCTCTCGCAAGCCGGGGAAATACACAAGAAAAATGTCCAATGACGCCGAGGCTGACCGAGCAAACAAAAATCTACAGCCCCCACACAGCAAAAATGTCCGCGTCGACGACGATGACGGCCACTACATTGTGATCCCGGACAACGACCTGACGGAGCGGTGTAAGTGCCAGCAAAGATCGACGGAAAGTGAAAAATGTTCGGGTGACTGACAGATGCCGACTGGTTGCAGATCAAATGGTCAAGCTGCTCGGGCAGGGCACGTTTGGCAAAGTCGTCCAGGCAAGGGACAAGACGGCCGACAAGTTCGTCGCCATCAAGATCATTCGGTCCGTGCAAAAGTACCGCGAGGCCAGCAAGATCGAGCTCCGCGTCCTCGAGACGCTCCGAGCCAACGACAGCGAGAACCGGAACCGCTGCATCCACTTCCGCGACTGCTTCGACTACCGCGGCCACATCTGCATCGTCATGGACCTGCTCGGCCAGAGCGTGTTTGACTTTCTTAAGAGCAACACCTTTGTTCCGTTTCCCAACAGCCAGATCCAGAACTTTGCCCGCCAGCTCCTGACGAGCGTCGCCTGTAAGGAACCCCGCCGCCCGCGTCTTGTTGTGCATCGCTGACCACACCCCCCAGTCCTCCACGACCTCAACCTGATCCACACGGATCTGAAGCCCGAGAACATCCTCCTGTGCCACAACGAGTACCAGACCTTCACGTACAATCGCAAGATCCCCTCGGCCAGCACGACCAACAGCAACCGCCAGGCCAGTCAGCGAAGGGTGCTGCTGGACACGGAGATCCGCCTGATCGACTTTGGCTCGGCCACCTTCCAGGACGAGTACCACTCGTCAGTCGTCTCGACACGCCACTACCGCGCCCCCGAGATCATCCTCGGGCTCGGCTGGTCGTATCCGTGCGACATATGGAGCATCGGCTGCATCCTGGTCGAATTCTTCACCGGCGACGCCCTCTTCCAGACGCACGATAACCTCGAGCATCTGGCAATGATGGAGGCGGTGGTCGACGCCAGGATTGACGTCTCGCTGGTGCAGCAGGTCAATAGGATGACAAGAAACGGCGGGAACCCGGCTTCCAAGTGCGTTGTATTTCTGTCCGGTTGCGAGGAACGGAACTGACACGGCGTTTAGGTACTTTAAGCGCTCCAAGCTGGACTACCCCACCACGGAGACGACCCGCGCATCGAGGCGATTTGTCAAGGCCATGAAGCGGCTGCCGGTACGTTCCCGACCCCCCGACATCCCACCCCTCCACCCCCTACTAACTGACTTGGTGTTGCAGGAAATCATTCCTCCCACAACAAAATTCATGACGCAGT
Organism: Staphylotrichum tortipilum; assembly: GCA_033296695.1. Lineage (NCBI taxonomy): Eukaryota > Fungi > Ascomycota > Sordariomycetes > Sordariales > Chaetomiaceae > Staphylotrichum > Staphylotrichum tortipilum. The sequence goes on along the minus strand of MU855371.1, from coordinate 17,426 downwards.
TCCTCGACCTCCTACAAAAGATCTTTGTGTACGACCCGGCGCAGCGCATCACGGCCAAGCAGGCGCTGCAGCACCCCTGGTTCAGGGAGGTGGCGCACCCAGATGATGGTACCGAGGCGGCGAGGATCAGGGCCGACAAGATAAGGATGCGGGAGAAGGAGAGGGAGAGGGAGCTGACGGGCGCCACCGCTGCTGGGCATGCCCATGGGCATGCGGGGGGTGTGGGGGAGGAGAGGGCGAGGAGGTGACGGGCCCTGGGAGTTGGTTGTGTGGGAGATGAGGGAAGGGCGGTGATTTTGCGACGATGGGGATGTAAGGGTGGGAGGGAAAAGGAGGAGGGGTGGTAACGAAGGAACGGTTCTTGCAACGCAACGCAATATTCGGTATTATATGATATATTTAGGGCTTTTTTTTCTTTCATTTTGGGAGGATGAGGATGAGGGGTCAAGGGGTTCGCCATTCTGCATCCTCTCTCTCTCTCTCTGACTGGCTGGGTTGGGGGGTGGATGGATGGATGGGCCGGACGGGATTAGGGGGATGACGAAGGAAGGATAGGGATACCTATTGGTCCAACCGACGGACTATATTGTGTTTTTTTGGGAGGAGGAATAAGATGGGCAAGAAAGGAGGGAAGGCATGATATGGGATTTAGTGAATGGGGCATGGGGAGATGGTGGATGGGGTTGTGGAAGGGGGCGTCAACGTCGGGACTCCAGAGTCAGACTCATCTTTTTTTCATACCTACCTACCTACGGTACCTACCCTATCTATACACACACAAATGGCGCTCTGTGTTTTTCTTGTGGTTTTACTGGCTGGGTGGGTGGGATTGATTGGGGGAGGGACTGTCTCCTTTTTTTACAGCTGTGTGCGGTAATGAATGCCTGCCTACCTAGTTACTGATCGAGTACCTGTTTGTAAATGGTGGGAGGCGGGGGATGACGGAGAAATGGAGCATGCATTGCTGACTTTGCTGGGTTGCTGATGTGCTTGGGCACCTTTTGCTCTGCTCGTTGCTACTGTGCTTCTTTTGTCTATCCCTGTGGCGGTGGGCAGGTATTTCGCGGCTGTGTCCAATGTGATGGGGACGGTGAAACTTGGACGTTGTCTGAAGGTGGGATGAAAACAAAGTGGGGTTACGCCCCACCCCCCCTTCCCCCCCTGGGGGGGGCTTGCTGTTGTGTGGTTCTCGGAGGGAGGTAATAAATGGTAGGTAGGTAGGTGGGTTTAGATGAGGTGGTAATAGGTCAACGGTTGGGTGTTGTGAAAGGGGGATCGAAGGCATGGCTGGGTAGGATGGTTGGGTATGTGTCTAAATTGAGTGTCTTGATTGCGTTGCCCAGGGCGTCACATGCACTCACTGCTCTCTGACACAAGCCTCAAGCGGTACGAGGCACAGACATGGCGGATGATGGTTGATACTTTGGACTGTGGCTTCTGAGGTTGGAAGTTCTTAAAAGTGTGCTGGGGAATACAGCGGGCTCTCTGCGGTCAAGTAGAGATAGATAACTACAAAGTGCCTGGTATGAATGCCTCGGTACCGATCGGTATTTATTTACTTATTTTTGTTACAAGCATCAGCCTGCATGGTAATACATGTGCATGCGGTGGTCTCTACCTTCTCCCTGAGGGATATATATCCCCAAGGGGTGATTCAGATTCAGTCTCTGGTCCGTGATCGATCCCAGCCTTGTCCAGGTTGAAGAACCAACCACCCTCCTCTCCTGACTTGCCCCCCTGCCAAAACAATGACAAGTACCTTGAGCATCAGCAAGCAAGCACACCCACTGATCAGGACAAGAGACCAATCCGACTCGAGTCAAAAGCAGCAGCATGCAACGGCCAATTACCAAAACAAGAGAGATGAGCAATGGTATATATACGACATGCCACAATCCAATCCAATTCTATCCCGCCCTTTTATATATATCATTTCATATCATACACCCCCTCTCGTCCCCACCCATCTACTCACCCCCCTCCTCCTTCTCGCCCACCTCCAGCAAACTCCTTATCGCGGGCAAGAAGGCCTTAGCCTGCTTAAACTCCCCGAGCTTGACCCTCATCATATCAAACGCAAACAGCACCTCGACATCCTTCTCCCGTCCGCCCTCCCTCCCGCGGCGGAGCGTCTCCTCGCTGACGACGGGCAGCTTGGGATACCGCTGCGAGAAGTGCGTCAGCAGGATCCTCCGCGCCTCCATCCTGCGGCCGACGCCGAGCGCCTCGGACAGGGTCGAGTGCTTCTTTGCGCGGGCGTCGCCGCCGAGTTCGTCCTCGAACGTGCACTCGTGCACCAGCAGGTGGGCGCCGCGGCCGAGGGCGGCGAACTCGGCCGACGGGCGGCAGTCGCCCGAGTAGGCGAGCTTGAGGCCAGAGCCCGGGAAGGTGAGGACGAGAGCGGTGGCGTCGGTGCAGTGGTCGACGAAGCAGGCCTCGATGGTGGGCAAGGGGCAGGTGATGTCGGCGGGGACGAGGGGCCGGCTGATGCTGCCTGGGATGGGGCGGCCGCCAGGGACCGGGCGGAGGTAGACGGGGAGGAGGCGGTCCATGCTGAGGTCCTGGACCTGGTGGAACTCGCGGAGGAAGTCGTGGTACTTGGGGGCGGCAATGATGGCGAGCTTGCGGTCGGGGGTGACGAGGTTCCAGCGGGCGATGACGCTGACAGTGCCGAGGTGGTGGTCGGCGTGGGCGTGGCTGATGTAGATGGCGCGCAGGTCCTGGAGGACCTCGTCGGCGCCGTCGTAGCCGAGGCAGCGGCGGAGCTGGCCGAGGGTGTTCTCGCCGCAGTCGAACAGGTAGCTGCCCCAGCCGGGGACGCGGATCAGGGTGGCCGACACGTTGCGGTACTTGGACGGCATGGCCGAGCCGGTGCCGAGCGGGATGATCTCGAGGTCCGGGCACGGCAGGTCGTCCCGCGACTGGTCGGCGTCGTCGGCGGGCGCTAGAAGGGCCTTGCGGGCGACTGTGGCCAGCTCGAGCGCCTGGGGCGCGCGTTCCATCATATGGCGGAAGTTGGTCCTGGGACTCAGGGTCGGGACGATGGCGTCGGTGTGGAATGCAGCGGGGTCTGGGGCAAGCTGATACCGCAGCCCTGACCGGGCGGGCTGGACGAAGGATGCCAAGTCCTCGTCGATCTCGGACAAAGGCTTGGTGTTATAGGCGGGGAGCGGGAACCTCTGCTTGTCGAGGGCGTTCATGTAGATGAGCTGCGACATGGGGGACTCGAGGGCCAGGTTGTTGGGACACAGGCTGGTACTGAGCACGACGTGCTTGATGGACTGGCGGGCCTTGATGAAGTCGCGCAAGCCGGGGCTGTCGAGGGTGACGCCATCCGAGAGGATCCAGAACATGATGTCGAGGCTGGCCATGATGTTGGGGTCGGAAAATTCGGGCCGGTCGAGCAGGGCGGGAATGTGGTGCTCGGACGGAAGGTCGACGACGGCGAAGCCGCGGCCCGGGAAGGAAGCACCGATTACCATGTCCGGGGTGACAAGGTTTCCGTCCTTCCCGACCACGCTCTGCCCCGAGGTCAGCTTCCTGTAATCGCGCTTGTCGGCGACGAGCTTCTCGGCGGCGACGGGGTCGAAGGTGCCGCGACGGTCGTGGCCCTTGACGATGTACGACATGGCCTGGTTGGAGGGGCGGGTGCGGGGCAGCTGCTCGACCTTGGAGGCGGGCCAGGGCAGGCGCACGAGGACCATGGTGTCGGGGGCCTCGCTGGCGGGCGGGCCGGTGTAGGGCTCGATGTGGCCCTTGTTGTTTCTGACAAAGATCTTGGCGGGCAGCTGGACCTCGTCGAGGCGCATCTCGCGCAGGGTGTCGAGGTTCCAGCTGGAGCAGAACATGTCATTGACGACGCTCTCCCTGAATTTCTGCTCAGCGGCGTCCTTGACGGCGGGGTCGGCGTCGGCCGTGGCGGGTTCCGAGGCGGCGGACGAGGAGGGGCTCAGCTTCCGCTTCTTGGGCGACCTGGGCGCGGCGTCGTGGACCTGCTCTGGCTGTACCGGCCCTTGTCCTCGCTCCCGGGCGGCCGAGAGCGGGATGGACCAAACCTTGATGGACTCGTCCTCATAGTCGGGTTCGGGCATCTTGTCGCTGCTGTCGTCGGCGGCGGCATCGTGGGTGGCAGGGGGGCGGGGGTCGTGGCGCACCTCGCGGAGCTGGAGCGGGAGGGCCTTGCGGAGGATGAAGCTGCGGGCGGTGGCCAGATAGTGGACCAGGTTCTTGCCGCCGTGGATGTTGAGGTGGGTGACGGGGCCGTCGACGAGCTTCTTGTTCTTGGCCTTGCGGCCGGCGTTGGTGCGCTCGATGTCGGCGGCCGAGGCGGCCTTGATGTCGGCGATGGTGAGGACCATGCCCAGCAGGCCACCGGTGGCGGCCCAGTCGATGGAGCCGGTCAGGAAGATGTCGTGGATCTTGGCGAGCGGCATCTTGCGCTGGACCATGGTGCGCTGGGTGCCCTCGGCCATGCGGCCAAAGAGGTAGCGGCGGTTATCGAAGTGGAGAACGATGCAGCCCCCCGGCGTGTCGGCCGTGGGGGTGTTCACGATCTGGACCCAGCACAGCATGTTGCCGCGGCTCGGGAGGCGGGTGACGATGGTGGGGGCGGGGCCGGGGGGGGTTGGGATGAGGTAGTAGCGGGCGATGCCAGTGGCTCGGGCAGGCCTGCTGGGGCTCGCAGCGGGCAACGGGGTGGTGTCGGGAAACAGGTCGGGCGGGAGGACGATGGAGGGCGCCTTCGACTTGGGGAAGTGGGCGCGCCGGGCGGGGGGGCCGCGGGAGATGGGCACGGGATGGAGGGGGTGCGGGTGGTGGACGGGCAGCTGGAGGCGGTAGTCGGATGCTCGACGCGATGCCTGGAGGGCCAACGAGACCTGCGCGAGCCGGGCGCGGCCGGCGTGCATTTAACTGTGCAGTCTCGGTCCGTGCGAGAGCTGTCCGGTCATTGGGGGGGGGTGGGTTCGATCACCGGTGGGGAGGCGGGGGGGAGACGGGGTGGTCGTTGGAGCGTGCTGTCCCCGGTCGGGATTGGACGTGGATGAGCCTTGCCGAGTCTAGGGCTGACGAGGTGGCCTGGATGGGTTGGCCGGTGACTCGATCCCGATGGACGGACAATTGGCTGTTGGACCGGCTGTGGTTGCGGCTGGAAATCGTGGGTTGGAACAAGGCCAAGCCCAACTTTTTTCTGCCCGCCAAATGAGGGATGCAGCACGCCCCAGCATCCCGCACTAAGACTTATGAGGCAGGCGGTGTGGCGATGAGTGGGCCGTGTGGCTGAGGGTTAGGGTAGCCATCACTGCCGATGCCGCCTTCAATCCTCCTGCTCTACCATGGAAACATTCTCAGTTCCACGCCTGTGCCTATCTCTAACAGCGCTGCCCATGTATAACTCAAACAAAGAGGGCCTCTAGTAGCAATACCCAACCACCAATCTAACTCCTCGTTGACCCCAGACGCCATAACCCCTCCCAGATCTCCCCTCCCAGATCTCCCTCCCATCCTTCGCTCCCCCCCTTCTCACCTCCCTCATCCCTCCCCTCATACCCCTGACAGTCTCTACCACCTCCCTCCCCCTATACCCCCCCAAATATTCCCCCCTCACTTCATACCCATCAAACCTACCCCTTCCTCCCCAGCACCCCCATCTCCCTCATCGCCTCCCCCACAATCCCCTCCGCCTCAACAATCACATCTTCCCCCCTCCTCCACGTATACAGCTTCACCCCCTTTGCGTCGAGTATCTCGTGCGCACGCGACAGACGCCGCAGCCAGAGGTCCACCTTTTTGTTGGCCGCTGCTGTCGTTGTTGCTGATGTTGACGAAGGGCCGTTGGGGGGTGTGGCTGTTTCTGAGGATGATGGGGGGTGGTAGTGGGAAGAAGTGGTGGGCAGAGGGGGGAGGGGTGGCTCGAGGTCGGGGATGTCGGTGTGGGCGGGGTTGGGGCCGCTGTTCCGCGGTTGTTGTTGCTGCTGCGGTGCGGTGCCGCGGCGGCGGGGTGGAGGCGGAGGGGGTGGGGTGGGTTTGTTTGTGTTCGGCGGTATTCCAGCGGATGTGCGTGGCCGCAGCCCGGCTTCGTTGGCATCTGGCCCAACCACCGGGCTCCTTTGCTGGCTGACAGCCCCAATGTCTGATGGGATGCTCCGTAGTGCCACAGGTTTGGCAGGCCGTGGCGGCGGCGGCTTTCGAGGAATAGTATTGAGCCCCTGAGCACCCGCCGACGTGGCAGGGCTCGCCGGCTCGGGATCACCAAAGTCAATCAGTGTCCCCATGGCTGGGCCCGAAGGCGCCGGCGGAGCGGTGGCGGTGGCTCGAGGAGGCAGCTGTGGCCTCCTTGCCGGCTGGTCGCCCACGGCCTGGCTCTCCGAGGCCACCCTCATCGTCCCCTGCCTCCGCCGCTGTCCCGGATCGCTGCCACTAAACGAGGCATCAAAGAAGCCCGTCTGCTCCGGCGTGGTCACATCTCGGATGAAGACCGCCAAAATCCGACCCGGGTTGGCCAGCACGAGCTCCGTGTACACCTCCAGATCCGCCTCGCCGCTGTCGCCGACGAGCAGGAACTTGCGCTCGGGAAAGTCCCGGATGATCCTGTCCAGCGAGTCCTTCTTGCGCTCGGTCACGGGCTCAAATATGCCCTGCAGCATCCCACTGTACTGCTTCAGGTGGATGGACCCCTGCGGCAGACCGGCGAGGTGGAAGAAGGTGGCTAGCACGGGGAACAGCTGCCAGGGGCTGTTGGAGCAGTAGTGCACCTCGACGCCCATGTCGTGCATGCGGCGGTACCACTCGCGGACCCCGTCGACCGTCAGGTCCCCCAGGTCGCGCACGAAGGTGTTGCGGAAGATCTCGCGCGCGCCCATCGAGATGTTGGACCGCTTGACCGTGTCGTCGACGTCGCTGATCAGGCTGACCCCTTTGCAGTCGATCACCTCGACCGGCTTGGTCGTCGAGATGTTCTCGTTGGCCAGGATCCGCACGTCGGTCGGCACAAACTCGAGCGCCACCCGCGCGGTAAAGTGACCCGAGTCGTCCGTCAGCACCGTCTGCGACCGCGACTGCTCGTGGTTGTAGAAGAAGATGGTGATGGGGATCCCCGCGAGGGGGGTCGTCATGAACGGGCCCAGCCGCGCCATCAGGTTCGCGTTGGCCATGCTCAGCTCCGTCTCCGTCATGTCCGTCTGTGACGCGGTCGGCGTCCTGGTGCCTGCCAGGGGCGGCGACGGCGGCGGGGACCCCCCCGGCGACTCGCTGTACGGCCCGCGCCGCGCCCCCTCCTGCCCACGCCGCTCGATCTCGCGGGCCTCGCGCGCGATCCGCTGCTCCTCCTTGAGCTCCTCCAGCCGCTCGCGCCCGCTCTCCGCCGGCTCCGACTGGGCCACGGGCGCGGGGATCCCACTGAGCCTCCTCGCGAGCCCGACCAGCATCCTGTTCCGTCTCGTCATCGGCCCGCGGCTGGGCATGTACAGCCACCCCCTCACATCGACGTCAACCACGGCCTTCTCGTCCTCTGCCCTCGCCCACTCCAGTTTCCAGTACTCCTCCTCACTCATCCCCATCTGCGCGGCCGCGTCATCAGCCCGCGGCCCCCCACCCGCGGGACCCTCCCGCCCAAACTCCTTCACATGCCTCTTTGCATACGTCGGGAACAGCACCATCTGCTCCTCCCCCTTCGATATAATCGACACATGCGGAAACGACCCCGGGATCGACACGTGCGGGTCCCCCGTCCCCGCCGTCGCCCGCGCGCTGCTGTACTGCTCCCGCAGCTCGCTCGCCGCCGCCACGCCAGCGCGGTAGACGCTCCCAGCTACGGCGGCCAGCTTCCGGCGCCGCGAGCCCCGTTCCGGCGGGGGTGTCCCCGTGCCGTATGCGCCATATCCATACCCGTGATCGTACCCCCCGCCGCCGTACTGACCGTGCCCGGCACCGCCCTGCATCATCGCCGCGCCCGGGGTCGGCTGCGCATGCCCCGCGGGACTGGTATCCCCCCTCACCAGCAGCCCACCACCGCCCGAACCACCTCTTCTATCCACACTACCACCGACACCCCCACCAAGCCCGGCACCACCGGCACCACCAAGCCCAGCACTCACACCCCCGCTCTCCCGCCTGTTATACCTTCCCGCTACCCCCTCCAGCAACTGCTGCCCCTCCAGAAACTGCCACTGCTGCCGCTGCCGCTGCTGCCGCCTGAGTCGCCTCCTCTCCTGCCCCGCCCGAACAACCCAATACACGCCCCTCTGCACCCTCGCCTTGTACCCCTGGAGCACCTCTAGCCTAAACCGCAGCACCCGCTCGCGGTAGCGGGCGCGCAGGGCGCGGAGGGCGGGCGGGAGGAGGAGGGACAAGACTTGTAGTTTCTGTCGGCGGAGGGTTTGGAGGGGATTGGGTGGGCGGTGTGGGCGGTTGTTTGGTTGTGGGGGGTGGCTGGGGAGGGGTTTGCGGCGGAGGTGGAACGGTAGGGGTCGAGGGGGGCGGTTGGAGGGGGGGAGTACGCGGGGGAGGGAGATGGGGGGTGGTTTTGGTTTGGGGGGCGCCAGTGCTGTGTGTCGTTGTGTAGGTTGAGAAGGTTGGTCGTTTGGTTGCAGTTTGCGTGGTTTCGTGGGGTTGGGAGGTTGCGGCGGCTGGAGGGTTTGTTGGTTGTTGTGCTGAGGGAGAGTCGTGGATGCTGGCCCGCAGCTCAGCGCTAAGCTTCCAGTCCAGGTCCAGGGTGTGGGCGCCCTCCAAAGCTGGCGGCAAGCTGGCCTCACTTTGCGATGGAGGGATGCACGCACAAAGGAAGGCCTCCCCTGCCCAGCCTTACGTCACCCGCGACACGCCATGCTGCAAATGGCCGAGAAAACTCTCCGAAGACCGCTGGAACGGGATTGTCTCTGAATTTCAACGGGCTAGGGCAATGTGAGGTATACTGTGTAAGTCTGAGTGGGTTGAGATGGAGATGGTCCACCTCTTTTTCATCTTATACAGACATACTCGCTGCTGTTGTCGTAGTTCATCATAACCCCGAATTATCGAGGGGAATGGCTCGCATTCTTGTGTTTCTGGACAATGTGCATTTTGCTGCCTTGGATAACCCTGGCCAGGAGCTTCCGAGATCTAGGCGGCTCATGCTCACTCGGACTAATCGTCCTCCTGGCCACATTCCACGACCCCAGAACAACCCTTCATAGACCAACAGCAAACAGTATATTAACATCTGGATATCTACCTCCGCCCCTTCTTCCCTCCCGCCCTCTTCGGCCCGCTCGGCTTCTTGACCTTCTTCAAGTTCAGCACCGCGCCCTTGCCGTCCCTCTCAGCCCGCCCCTTCTTCCACGACCCGCCCTCGCCCCTGCCCCTCTCCGCCTTGGAATCCAGCTTCTTCTTGTCCTTATTGCTCAGCCTGCCGGCGCCCTTCTTCTTCATGGCCTCGCGGATACCGTTGAGCTCGTTGCGCCCGGCCTCGCGCGCCGCCTTCTTGTCCTTCTCCGTCTCGAACCACGTCCGCTTGGGCCGCGCGTGGATCTCGTCCTCGTGCTTGATCAGGTTCTCGCCCTTCTTGACCTGCATCTCCACCTGCGCCAGCTGCTTCTCCTCCTTCTCCTCCCGCAGAACCTCCTCAATCTCCTCCTCCATATCGTCCACCTGCGCCTGCCACTTGTCCGCCTCGTCCGGCTCGATCACCCGGCTGATGATCTTGGCCCCCTGCGCCTTGCCCGCCTTGACCGCCGCCTTGACCACCTTGCGGTCCGGCTCGGCTGCCAGCGTGATGGCCACGCCGCTGCGCCCGGCACGCGCCGTGCGGCCGACGCGGTGCACGTAAATCTCGACCGTCTGCGGCGCTTCGTAGTTGATGACCGTGTCGACGCCTTTGATGTCCAGACCACGCGACGCGAGATCGGTGGCGAGGAGGTAGTTGACCTTGCCGTCGCGGAACGCCTCGACGCTGGCAATACGCTGGGAATTATTAGCTTCCATGTCAGGAGAAAGGAGTGTATGGTAGGGCTTACCTGAGCCTGGTTCATGCTCCCATGCAGCTCGGCGCACGACAGCCCCAGCAGCCCAAAAACAATACGCGTGTGGTGCGCAATCTTCTTCTGCCGGAAAAAGATGATGACGCGCTCCGTATAGAGCGTCTTGCAAATATGCACCAGGTAGCCCATGCGCTTCTCCTCGCGGCCCGGGCGCAGGCGCACAAACTCCTGGGCCAGGGTGACGGCTGTCTTCTTCTGCGAGTCAACCATGATGCGCGCAGGCTTGTTGAGCCCGATGCGGATCAGCTTGTCGACCGTCGACGTCATGGTGGCCGAGAAGAGCATGGTCTGGCGCGACTTGGGGATCGTCGTCAGGATCTCGTTGAGCTCGTCGGCGAACCCGTCCTCGAGCATGCGGTCGGCCTCGTCGAGCACGAGGATCTCGACCGTCTCGACCGCGAAGCTCGCCGAGTTGCGCATATGGTCGATGAAACGGCCGGGCGTGGCGATGACCACGTCGGGACGCAGCCGCAGCTCGCCCTCCTGGACCTTCAGGCTGAGACCGCCGACGGCGAGGCAGAACTTGATGTCGGTGTGGCTGGCGAGCTTGGTGGCCACGGCGTGGCACTGGATGGCCAGCTCGCGCGTCGGCGTGAGGATGACGACCCTCGTCGTGGGCACCTTTTTCGGGCGGTACAGCAGGCGCTCCAGGATGGGCACAACGAACGCGGCCGTCTTGCCGGAACCCGTGACGGCGCCGCCGACGACGTCCTTGCCCATCAGCGCGATGGGGATCGTCTTGGCCTGGATCGGAGTCGGTTTGGTGAAGCCGACCGATGTAAGACCCCTCAGGATAGGCCGCGACAGCGACATGCCCTGGAAGGACGACATATCCCCCTTCTTGCCGACCGTCTCTGTCTCCTCGGGCGCGGCGAAGAACTCTTTCCGCCGCGCCTCCTCCTCAGCATCTTCCTCTTCGTCCTCCTCCTCGGACGCGTCATCATCCGGATGCTGCACAGGCGTCGCAACAGAATCATTATCCGACGCCGCATCATCACCCTCTTCCCCCTCCTCCCCCCGGAACTCCGCCTCGAAGTCTACCGCCACGCTTGCCCCCCGCGCGTGACGACCCTGCGCTACCTGCCTGCGCCGCACGACACGTTCGTCTCGCCGACCCACCCGCCCACGCTTCTTCACGTCTCGCGCGAGTCGAGGGCGGAGGGGCGGCGGTTGTACGTCCGTTGCTCGCTTCCCGCTTCTCAGGGAGGGTACGGGGGGGAGGGTGATGGGGAGGGGGAGAGGTATTTCTACCACCACCCGTTTCTCGACACCATCTACCTCCCTCGTCCGTCTGGCCCGTTCGGGCTGGGGTATGCCGACTGGGCGCGGGATTTCGCGGCGCGGATGCCCGGTGTCGCCAACGTCGCGCGGCGGTTGGCGGTGGACTACGTGCCCGGGGAGGTGCGGCGGCCGTGGGAGGTGTTTGGCAAGGTGTGTCTGATGCGGGGGTGCGCGCGATTGGAGGAGGCGTTTTTGGTTGTGGGCTTTCTTCAAGACCAGGCTGGTGCGGGGGATGGGGATGGGAACGGGGAGGGCGCCGAGGTGGAGTTTGTGGATCCGCGCGCGGATGACGGGGAGATTATGGGGATTATGGAGCGCGTGAGGGAGTCGTTCCGGGTGGAGCTGGGGGATGGGGTGGGGCTGGGGAAGGTGGTGGAGGAGGGCGAGGGGGAGAGGGATGAGATGGGGTTGGTGTTGGTGCCCAAGGCGAAGGTGATGTGCCCATGGGGGCATCGGTCGGTTGCTTGCGCTTGATGAAATAGAGAGGTTGAGCGGTTGCGGGGGTTGGATGAGGATAATGGCAAGGGGTTGTTGTTGTATCATCTGTGTTTTAATATATAGATTTCCTGTCTGTCAGCAGCGGAGCGGAGCATTGGGAGGAAACCTGGGATTAGACGGGCTGGAATTAGCTGGTAATAAGCAAATGGGTATAAGTTGTGTACAAGAAATCCATCATAATGCTCGCCATTACCTGTGCCTGGTAAATGCGACCCTGGTCCCCATTCCCAGCTAGCCAAGACCATGTTACTGTACCTGCTTCTCTAGAGCATAAAAAAAAACGACAGGACAAAGGTTGCCAGGTTGACAGCCCAGGTCAGGAAGCCAGGAACGGCCGCCCCTGGAGCCGCGAGACCAGTTGACGTCGATGTCGACGCGGTGCTGGAACTGCTGGCGGCGCTAGCAGTACTAGTGGCACTGGTGGACCCGCTCTTCGAGGAGGTCGTCGTGGGGAGCTCGAAACCACCGCCGCTGCCCGTCCGGATGGTCGAGAACACAAGGGGGCCGGTGTTGGTGGCGGGCGGGTAGTTCTCGCAGAACGTCGCGAAGCGCTTGATGACTGGGAAAATGTCAACACCGTGACCAGACCAATCTCGCAGCAGAAACTTACTGGAGTAGTCTCCGGGGAAAGCCGTCCGGGCATAGGGAGCGCACGAACTGGCATAGCCCTCAAAGGCTGTGTTCCACTTGCCAGAGTCGCTCGGGCTGGCCATGGCCAGTTAGCCTCCTGAGAACATGATGGGGGGGAGCGGGGCACACACCAAAAGCACGAAGCGACGTCCCTGGCCCTGGCGGTCATAAAGTCCATCTCCAGATAGCACGAGCTGTAGATGTTGGCCATGGACGCGCAGGCTGCAGGCAGACTGGTCACGCGGAGCGCCGACTGGGTGAGCGAGGCGGGCGCACCCGTGGCCGTGGCAGTGACGATGCCGCCAGAGCAGAGACCCTGCCTCTGGCAGATGCCATAGATTTGGGAGGCGGCTAGACAGCAAGATCACGTCAGGACGGAAAGAGGCAGACCACGGAGAGACGGCGGCCTACTCGAATAGGCGCGGCTGGCACCTGGTGCCTGTCCCTGGTCCAGGGCGTATGAAGCGCAGATTGAGTAGATCTTGGAAATGGGGGTGGCGTCGAGACAGCACAAGCAGCTGTTCGCGGCGCCGATCTGGGCGGTGGGGGCGAGGTAGCCGGCGTCGTAGCACGAGTTGAGGACGCCGTTGGCGGCAACGCAGGCGTCGTACCCATCGTCGTCGTCCCGGCCGGCCGCGTTGAGCACGCCCGAAAAAATCTCCGGGGCCACCACCTGGACGTCGACGCGGACCAAAACATCGACGAAGCCCTCAAACAGGGCGGTGGCGCCGTGCGCGAGGGCCAGGGCGGCGAGGAATCGTCGGGCTATCATCGCGGTTGGTTTCTTGGAGGCGGCGGACAAGCTGAGGAAGGCCAAGGGATAGTCTCGTCGCAACGACTGGGGATGTCGACGGCTTTAAATGACCCTGCCATGATGATGAGGCTGACCAATGGTGAGCACAAGCGCCAAACAGGCTTCGCTCACCCCTTGCCTCCCCCCCCCCCTCCCACCAGCAGCTGCTGGTGGGTGAGCGAATTGGGGCAAGGCGCCGCGTAACGACCCCAGTGAGGCTCATGGCTGGCTTGCAGCTCAACAGACCCTGGTGGCGCCACACCACCATGCCCATCACTTCGCTGGCGCGGGGAGCTGAAAGGGAGAAGCCAAATCCAGGTCGGGGTGCGGACACAACCCGCTGGTGTCAGCTCTGATTGGAAAGATATGGCGGGGGTGCTTGGCCCCTCACTCCCAAGGAGCTGCCATGGCCCTCAACCCCGCCAAATGCTGGCTTCCCATTGTCCGCATTGAAAGGGGAAGAGGTCACCCTCCAAAAACAAGAAAACAGAACAAGAAAAAGAACCAATATCCCAGCATTCCGTGTTTCTCATGCGTTATCTTTTGGGCCTCAGATGGTTGGCTCAACCTTGGCCCAAGCCTTGGGACGGGGCTCAGTGTTATTGGCCCACTATTGAACCCCTCCCTGCCAATCCCTGCGCCCTAATCTCAGGAAAGTCACGTGTTTTGGCAGCCATGACGTCCGCGCGAACGCGCTGTCAGTTCAGGGTCGAGCTGCAGCGGCCCACCCGCGATTTAATCCCTGTTCTGATTTGTTGCCAGCAAAGAAACAGAATCAAAACATTCGATGCCTTCTGCACGGCTCAAGTTGTTGTGTGCCCGCCTTGCCCGCCCGCTTTCACACTGCACTGCACTGCGCCTTCAAGACTCAGGACTGCAGCCGCCTGCAACATTTGTTTTTTGACTGATCGATTGGCCCAGCCTCTTCAGGTGTCTCAAGGTGCACAAATTGGGCCACTTTGTCGATGCAGCACCATCCCTGCCCCCCTTTATAAGTTCACCATTCATCAGTTCACCTGCAGCTGCCCCAGGACCCTTTCTGTTCATCCCACCTCAGGACACTGCTGCCTGGGACCAGCAAAGCCTGAGACTGAGACTGCACCTGAACCACACCACACACCACGTCTGCCTCTCTTCGTGATCCAAACACACACCGGACCGGACCGAGACAGCAACACGCCCCGATCAATGGCTCAACCAAGCCATCGCACCGGCGATGGCCCGGACGGCGATGGCGAGCTGGCGAACTCATTGCAGCGCCTGACCATCACCACGCCCGCCACGACCTCCTCCCCCGCCAGAACACCCCGCTCCCCTCGCCCCCCCAGACCGAGCCCGCTCAAGCCCGTCATCGACAACCCTCCCAGTTCTCCCCGACGCCCCGCGAGCGCAATAGGGAGCCCTCTCCGCAGCTCGTCCGTCTCGGCTGTCTCTTCCTCTCGCTCTGCGACCCCGACCCTGCTGCGCAAGGCCTCAATTAATTCGCTCCGTTCCGCCAACGACGGCTTCACACCCTCCCGCCGCGCAAGCTCCGCCAACATCCTTTCCCCCAGCAGACCCAGGTCGGGCAGGTCACCCCTCAGGAGCATGTCGCCCGAACCCCCCGAGAAGCCCATCCCGACCCCGAACTCCGTCGCGAGCGCCCACTTCCAGGCCGAGCTCGACGTCCACCATGCCCCCGAACCCACCCGCCGCGCCGAGACCCTCGTGGTCCTTCAAGACGCCTGCTACGGCCACCGCTTCTCCCGCCCCCGCACTTCCCGCGCCCAGCTCAGCACCATCGTCGAGCGCCCCGAGAGGATCAAGGCCTGCGTTCTAGGCGTCTCGGCCGCCTACGTGCGCCTGGGCGAGCGACACCAAGATGGCGCCTTTCCCATCGGCACCGAGTCGGACGCTGCCTCGCTGCCCTCGATCCCGTTCCGAATCCAGAAATCCGCCCGCCGACTGTCGTTGGAATCCCAGACCGTGACGAATGTGCATGGGACAAAATGGATGGAGGAATTCAAGCTGATGTGCGAGACGGCCGAGGCAAAGCTGGCCAGCGGTGGAAAAGAACTGCAGCGGCCGGACATCGACCGCGGCTCGAATGCCGAGGCTCCAGAAAAGTTTCACGAGGGCGACCTGTACCTCTGCGTCGAGTCTCTGGAGGCCATCGAAGGGGCGCTCGGCGGCGTTTGCGACGCCGTCGACGCAGTCTTTGCGCCCCAAGGGCCCCAGAGGGCATTCGTCGCAATCCGGCCCCCGGGTCACCACTGCTCCGCCTCTCACCCTTCGGGCTTCTGCTGGATCAACAATGTCCACGTCGGCATCATGCACGCCGTCCTGAGCCACGGGCTGACCCATGCCGCCATCATCGACTTTGACCTGCATCACGGCGACGGCTCGCAGTCCATCGCCTGGCAGCACAATGCCAGAGGCGTCGGCCTGGCCAAGAACGCTGCCTGGTGGAAGAAGACCTCGATCGGCTACTTCAGCCTGCACGACATCAACTCATACCCGTGTGAGATGGGCGATGAGGACAAGGTTAGGAACGCAAGTATCTGCATCGACAGCGCGCACGGCCAGAGCATATGGAACGTCCACCTGCAGCCCTGGAAAACCGAGGCCGAGTTTTGGGCCTTGTACGAATCCAAGTACACCACCCTGCTTGAAAAGACGCGCGCCTACCTCAGGAGCCACACCGAGCGCCTGCGAGCCTCAGCTCTGAACTCGAAAGCCGCCATCTTCCTCTCGGCCGGCTTCGATGCGAGCGAGCACGAGGGCGCCGGGATGCAGCGGCACAGCGTCAACGTCCCCACTGAGTTCTACGCGCGATTCACACGCGACGTGGTCCGTATCGCAGCGGAAGAAGGGACGAGTGTCGAAGGCCGCATCATCAGCGTGCTCGAAGGCGGATACAGCGATCGTGCGCTCTACTCCGGTGTGTTGAGCCACCTCTGCGGCCTCGCCGGAGATGGGCCGAGTAGCAAGGACCAGGAGATCGGCGGCTTGGCCCCCGAAACCCCAGGCCAGAAACCGATCCAACGCGCGCGGAAGGACTCGTGCGCGAGTGAGAGGGGATCTCGCCGGTACGAGTCGTCGTGGTGGTCGCCCGCCGAGCTTGAGCAGCTGGAGGCTACCCTGACTGCTCCCGTACCGGTTCCGAAACCCGTCCGCACCTCTCCGCCACCGACATACTCGTCGCCGACCCAAGCGTCGCAGGCGAGAGTGGTCAACCCAAAGAACCGCCGCAGCGTGTCGGGGCTCTCGCCCGTCCCGAGCAACGGGGTCCCCAGGCTCTTCTTTGAGCCGCCTCCGCCGCCCGAGGTCCCCTGGACTGTCGCAGCCTTGGAGCTGAGTAAGCTGCTCATCCCGAGCGGGCGTCAGATCGCCAGCTGCACGGCCGAGGAGCTGAACGCGGAGGCATCACGGGCCCGCCGCGAGCGCCAGGCCGCTCTGGCACAGACGGCGGCTTCTGTTGCCGGTGAGGACCGGCCGCCCACGAGAATGGGGCTGAGGGAGCGCAAACAGAAACCGGCGCCCGAGGTTGACGACGGCATGGATCGCAACAGCAGGCGGAAGACGGTGGCCGGTCTGACGGTTCTGACCAGCGATAGCGACAAGCCATTCCGGTCGTCAAGACGCCTTAGTGCGGCGTCGACCGTCATGTCGTCCGAGAGCGTGGATTCGACAGCACCAGGGGCGTCGGTCGCCTCGATACGGGGCAGCACGAAGACAGATATCCGGCCCGAGTCATCAATGAGCGTGGCGGGGTCCAGCGGGAGCAGTACCCTGAATGTGAAAAAGACCCGGGCGCCGGCGAAGAAAGAGGCCGTTCCCCGCGCCCCGAGGGGGACGAAGAAGGCTACGACCACGGGAACTGGAGCGGGACAAACAGCCCCTCCCACCGCCACCGCCAACGGCCCGGCTGCTGCCAACGGCTCCTCAGCCAGCAAGACAGGCGACGACGTGGACAAGCTGTCCGGCGAGATGAAAAAGATCAAGATCACCGTCATCACCAAGGCGCAGAAGGAGGCGCGCGAGCGCGAGCGTTTCGCCCGGGAGAAGCTTCTACACACCAAGACGGTCTCCATCCCGTCACCGCCCGCGAACGATCCCCCAGCGTCTGCCACCAGCCCTAACACCCAACAACTCCCCTTCCCAACCCCCTCCCCAGCACCGCAACCCCCCCTCCAAACCCCCCTCACCACCCCCTCTCCCCAAGCCCCCTC
>MU855370.1:0-87268 GCA_033296695.1 Staphylotrichum tortipilum | reverse complement strand
AAAAAAACGCCCCCCATCCCCTGTTCCCCTCCCCATCTCCCAATGAAACCAGGCAGTAGAGCAAAGCAAGAGATGCAAAAGATGCAGTATATACTCCCTCCATGATCTGCCCCCCCCCTTCCGAAAGGACAAGATGAAACAAACCAAAAAGAACAAAGATGGTATTCTTCTTCCCCGTTTCCAGCCCAAGAAAAAATCCATGTCAAAACAACTCAATCCTCCACGGCGACATCATCCTCCCCACCCCTCTCCCCCCTTCCATTCACCCCCTCCTTCCCAGCCCCATCCCCACTCTCCCGCCGCCCCTCAAGACTAACGTTCATCCTCGCCATCTCCTGACTCTCCACAAACCGCTCCCAATACACCCCATCCGCCCTCCTCAGCCTCTCCCTAATCTCCCCCTTCCGCTCCTGAAAAACAGCCACAACCCCCCTCTCCTCCACCTCCCTCTCCAACTCCTTCTTGTCCCCACCCCCCGCGGCAACCAGTTCCTCGAGCAGCTCATGCAGCATCCGCACGTGCTTGGGATCCGACCCGACCATCTCCACGCCCGACGCCAGCAGCGCGTAGTGCTCGGACCGGTCGGTGACCACGCCGACGCGGAACTTGTGCCCCGCGCGGAGGATGCGGCCCTCCTCGTGGGCGAGCGCGCGCGAGGAGAGGGAGAGGGACGAGTTGGAGCGGGAGAGGGGCTTGATGGCCGTGTCTGTTTGGGCGGGGTTGGGCGCCGGGGCGTTGGGGTCGGCGGCGTCGGTGGTGGCGGCGTTGTCCGGGGAGGGCTCATCGATGGACTTGTCGTCGGGCAGCTCGATGCCGATGGCGCTGTCGCTTGCCGAGACGGAGATGCGCGTGTCGGGGAACTCGTCCTCGAAGCGTTTGATGACGCCGTTGAGCGTGTTGGAGAGGAACATGAGGCGGTCTAAACACACCGAGTTAGCAAGCGGCATTCCAACTAGAGAGGAGGAGAACCCACGGTAAGTCTGCGAGTCACTCCCCGTCGCCCTTGCTTTATCAATCGCAGGCTGCAGCCTCAGCCGAATCTTCCGCGCGCTGAGCAGCAAATGCTTCGACGTCTCCTTCGCCTTGCCGCTGCTCGGCACGGCCCTCGGGGGCGGCGACTGCGCGACCCCGTTCTCAACATCCCGAATAAACTCGCCTGACTGCCTCCGCGACTCGTCCCCGCGGTTATTCAAGCAGCACGCCAGCGCCCTCACCACCCCCGTGCCGCCAATGACATAGTCCTCATCCGGCGCGGCATCCACGTCCTCATCAATGTCCGACGACAGCGTCACATCATGCCCGACCAGCCTCTGCAGCGCGTCCGGATACTGCAGCTCCGGCTTCGCCAGGTGGGCCTCGGCCGCGGTGGCAGCCGCCAGCTCCATATTCCTCAAACAATACGCAACCACCTGCTTCGCCAGTGCCTTGACCAAATCACTCGACTGCTCGCCAGGCACCTCGATGTCCACCGCCACTAAACTCGACGAAACCCTCGCGGCCGCCAGCAGCGACGCGAACAGCGCGCAGGCCTCTTCCTGCGTCTCCTCGGTGCGCGCGTCCGTCGCCAGCTCGACCAGCCGCGGGTTCTCGAGCAGGCTGATGTGCGCGAGCCCGGTGATTTCAGGCAGGATCTCGGCCAGCGCGATGGCCTGTTCGGGCGTCATGGCGCAGTCGGCGAGGTGGATGCGCTTGAGGCAGGCCATTTTGGGGAGGTATCTGGATGAAGTCAGCAAGGGGAATCCATCAGAGAGAAAGAAAAAGGGGACGGGTGGACCAACCTCCGCAGAACCGCCACCGCGCTCGGGTCCGAACTAAACAGCGCCTGGTTATGCGACAGGTCAATAAACCGGAAATGCTCCAGTCTCGCCAGCGTCGGCAGCAGTTTACACAGCGACGACGGCTTGAGCTTGCAGTCGGCCAGGCTGAGGGCCCACAGCGGGCAGTTCTCGGGCGTGAGGGCGTCGGCGAGCGTGCCCAGCTCGTCACCGAGGTCGTTCCCGCCCAGGTCGAGGCCTTCGCACAGCCCCGTCTTGACCAGCCGCGCGACGTGCGCCAGCCCCTCCGCCTCGATGTTGTTGTTCGCCAGCCCCAGCCTCTTCACCCCGCACCGGATGACGCCGTCGATGACCAAACCCAGCTGCTCCGTGGTAATCCCCGTCTGACCGAGGCTTAACAAGCTCAACGTCGACCCCCCGAGCCTCTCGCCCAGCGACTTGGCCAGCAGTTGGCACACATTCTGCGCGGGCGGCCGCCCCCCCTGCGCGGAAGTGTTGCTCGGCGTCGGGGTGAGGGTGAGAGGCGTCTTCGCCCCAGACCCTGGGGTCGCTGGCGGCGCAGGCTGCTTTGGGAACTGTATCCCCGAGAGATCCAGACACTTGAGCGTGCGACACAGGTGCACAAACAAGCAGATATGCTTCCACCCCTCGGCGCCAATTTTGTTATTCTTCAACACCAGCCTCTCGACAACGCCGCCCTGCTCGGTCAGCCCATCCGGAAACGGTTTCCTCTTCTTTACTCTCGCCTTTCTCGCCGCCAGCAGGCCCGCAAGAATCACCCGCAAGCTCTCATCCGTCAAGCCACAGTTCTCGAGAATCACCTCCCGCACGGGCACAACAGCAAGGTAATCCCCCAGGGTGATCAGATCCGTCAGCTGCATCCAGTACCCCGTCAGGTCGAGCTTCTCGACGACGCCCGGTTCGGCGGCGCAGTTGGTGGGGTCGGCGAGCTGCTCTGTGATGCGGCGGAGAATGGGGGTCTCGCGGAGCTGGCAGCAGCGGCGGTAGATGCGGACCGGGTTGGTGGTCGGCACGGACTGCATCTTGGGGGTGCCCGGGCGCGGGGTTGCGGCGGCGCTAGTGGTGGCCGACGAGGAGCTGTCGTCGTAGTGGAGTTCCATGGGGATGGTGCCGTTAGCCTCGGCTTGTTTGCGTCGCTTCTCCTTGCGGGCTTTGCGTTCTTCTTCGCTCTTCTTCTTCTTTTCCTTCTTCTTGTCGGCGGAGAGGTTCTTATCGGAGAGGTCTTCAGTGCTTGGTGTTGGGCTGCTCCCGAGCTCGACGGGCTCCTTTGATGGTTCTGTGGGGGCTTCCTTGGGTGTTTCCTTGGGTGTTTCCTTGGGTGGCTCCTTTGGTGCTTCCTTTGGGGTCTCTTCGGCGGGCGCCTTACTCTCAGCAGCCCCCTCTTTTGGTGGCTCGACTACCGGCTTGACCTGCTTTGGCACCTCGATCTCGGCCTTCTCCTTGACCTTCTTCTTTGGGTCCTTGCTAGCTCTCGGCAGCAGCTTCTTCTCCTCAACCTCGTCCCCATACTTGGGCATGGGCGCAATCTCGACATCGACACAAAACGCCACCCGGCGTAGCTTGGCCTGGTTGAGGCCGCTGATGCCGCAGCGCTCCCTGTGGCGGTCGACGTTCAGCACGCGGCGCTCCACCAGGCCGTGGTTGTGCGGCTTTCCGCCGGGGCTGAGGGTGCCGTTGGAGGCCGACAGTCGGCGGAAGACCTGCAGCAGGCCAGTCTGCGACGACTTGGGGGGTGCCGGGGTGTAGGGCGCCTCGCCGTCGTGCTTGGAGCCATGCTGGAGAACGGCGTTCTTGGCCGGGACTATCTTGGGGACAGAGAACTCGGCGGGCTTGGGGGTGGCGGCGGTTGCTTGCGGGGGACTCTGGGCGACGCCGCCGCCCGAGGTGAACTTGGACGAGATGTTGGAGAACCACGAGTTGCGCCGCTGGGGCGAGGGTGTCCCAGGGGGTTGCCTCTTGTCGTCGGCGCTCGCTGTCTTCGCCGAGTTGGACCGGGCTATTGTGGGCCGTTTCCCCGGTTCTGTCGGGGCCTGGTTGCCATTGGTCGTCGGGGTTGCGGAAGGATTGGGTGTTGGGGCTGGAGTCGGAGACGGAGCCGGAGGTTGAGCCGGAGGTTGAGCCGGAGGTTGAGCCGGCGCGGTCGCGGAGGGATTGGGGGCCGGGTCTGGAGATGGAGACGGGGAGTCGAGGCCCGAGTTCGACAGCAGGCGTGGGCGCGATGTCGCATTTCTCGCAGCTTTGTCTGTGGCATTTCAACCTGGTGTCAGCCATGGTCCCTGACGAGAGGCCATCCGTCTAACATCCTACATCCAACCCCCCTCCCCCCTTCCCCTCCCCCCCACTCCTCTCCCCATGCAAGGGACGTGGGTGCGCGCGAGGCTCGCATGCAGCGTGCTGCGCGGAGCTGTGCTGTGCTGTGGCATTCTGCATGTGATGGGGAAGTGCATTTTCGCCCACCTTTTGGATTCCCGTGGGTCATCCAGCTCACGTCCAAGCTGTGGATGTGCTCCATTGCGCTGGCGTCTGGCGTCCACGGCTACTGCTGCTGGCGGGTGCTGACCGACGGTTAATATTATCGCCCTCGCAGGTCAGGACAGGGCTAGACGCGACAAGCGAGAGCCAGCCAGCCAGTCGGTCGGTCGGTCGGGCAGTTGGTCGGTCGCCCACTCAGCGCCTGCCTGTCTGCTGCTCCAAGCGGCGGCGATTCGATCCCCCGGGCGGGCGAGTTGCGTGCTCCAAGCGCGCGTGCTCTGCGCCCTGTAAATGATCGAACGATGCGGTAGGTTGGTGGGTACTCCTCGCGAACAGCAGCCGAGAGCGGAGAGCGGGCGAGTCCTGAAGGCGAAGGAGTGCGTGGGGGTGGTGGGCGTGTTTGGTGATCCGGGCGTTGCTTGCGCTCGCTTGCTCGCTTGCTTTGCTTGTTTTTTGGTTCCTCGGGGTTTCTCGTTCTCTTTGTCGAGCAGCGGGGTTCCCTCACTGATGCCACCAGCTGCTACTCGGGGCAGCCATGGCCGTAGTACCGTCGGGTGAGCTCGAGCAGAGTTACGGGAGTGTGCGGTGCTCGCGTGCCTGTGATTCCCTGGGCGGGCAATTAAGGTAGGTAATCTGGAGTCTGGTCCTCGATTTTGCCCCCCGACGTAAGTGCTGCACTGATGCTTGTTGGAGCTGAGCTGAGCGAAGGTGGGATATTGGCTCGATAACGGAAAAAAGCGGAGGTAAGGCGGGGAGGAACCTAAAGTCGGATACGGACAGACAGAGGCCAGCAGCAGTTTTTTTGGGGGGGAGCAATGCCTGGGGCTGCTCCTTGGTGCTCAGTCAGGAGCTGAGTTTCGAGTCTCGCGAGGCAAAGTGAATGAATGGGGCCTTGCAAGCTGAGGATGCGGGATGCGACGCGGGGCGTTGGAATAAGAATAATACGCAGCGGCACTCACTGCCAGTCCAAGCAGCGCATCAAGGCACCACCAGGCAGAGAGCGGAGTGTGGGCAAAAATAAAAAAGAACCCACCCTCATTATTACATAGCACACACCCACAACAAGCACGAAGCACAGGCACAGCACCAGCCAAGGAAGAGGCGGGCCATCTCATCAACAGCAGCTAACGTTAGCGCCGCCCCGGCCTCTCGATCGGAGTCCGGAAATTGAGATGCGTCTCGCCAACGGGTGCCCGCAACCCGGTGGCGGTTCACTGCAGCTGACTGACTGAGCAGCGAACTGTTCTGATGGCACATTGTGGAAGAGCGGCGAATTTGATGCCGCGCCCGGGGTGTCCCCGATCCTAGCCAGCCAGCCAAGCAGAACCCCACAACCTCCCTCCCCAGCCCAAGACCCCAGGCCGCTCATCCCCAGGCCACACCACATACCCCAGACCAGGCCATGCATGCACGCCCGCCGCCTTGTTGCCCTGATGGGTGGGACAACAGACAAGACAAGACAGACTCGAACCGCATCACCCAATCCTTGGCCTGTGGATTTGCCTGTGGGTTTTGG
This sequence comes from Staphylotrichum tortipilum, assembly GCA_033296695.1. NCBI lineage: Eukaryota > Fungi > Ascomycota > Sordariomycetes > Sordariales > Chaetomiaceae > Staphylotrichum > Staphylotrichum tortipilum. The sequence goes on along the minus strand of MU855370.1, from coordinate 81,484 downwards.
TGGGGCCTGGAGCATGGCTTGGCGCCTGGGCGCAGGTTCCATCCGCCCAGGCCTATCCTGGACTGCCACTGCCCTGCAGATTAGGTATTCGTGCATCCATCCGTCACTCTTTTGTTGATGAGGGAATGGGCAGGATGGGGATGGGTATGTGGATGGGGCTAATAATAATCGGCGATGCCGCAGATTCCTCAGAACTCGAACATCAGGTTGTGCCAGGCATGCTGCTGTGCAATGCTGATAAATCAAGCAGCTTTGCGGTCGTGGGATGACCGGTGACCCCGTTCCTCTTGGTGGTACTTCCCACGTCAAGTGTCATGCTCGCTTCCCTCTGATCCCCATGTGAACCCGAACCCGAGAGCAATACTACCAGCGGGACACTCGGAGCGAGGCGAGGCGAGGCATTGGCATTGCGCGTGGTTATGCCGCAAACCCCATGGCATGGCCGGATTGGGCCCCCAATAACTATCGCCAGGCAAAGACAAGACAAGTTGGACTCGGGGAGATGAAGCTGGCTGGCCAGCCGGGTTCACCACACAGTCCGTCTAGCCGCCCGCCGTCGCCCGCGTCGCCGTTTCGCTAGCTTTGTAACCCTCGCGGCCGAAGAATCCCGAAAGCCCGCAGCACATCCAAGAATCCCTCGCCTAAGCCAAGCCCCCGAGCCCGGGCGAACCACTCCGGCCTCGCTGGAGTCGGCTTCATGCCACGGTAATAACATGGAAGTTGGACAGTCTCTCTCTGGCCAAAAAGTGTCTCACCCTCGCGTTGGACCCTGCAACGGTTCTGGTGCAATACCCCTCATAAAACCATGGCCGCCACGATCTACGCTCCCAATCCGGGCAAGACACTCGCCGTGCTGCCCGCGTGACCTCGTTGTCCTGGCCTCGCGGTTGGTTCTTTATTTGGATCCCACGACCCCTCCTCCTCCACCCCGCGCTGCACAAATCTCGAGTCTGAATCCGTCTCGGGGCTCGAGTTGGATGCCGGATGGAGCGCGGAGGACCGCCTCCAGCTCGACAGGCTAACTGGTCATAGAAAAGGTCATCGGCATGGTCACACACACGAGCACAAGTTTTCTGCGCATCATCTGCACACCAAGCTTGGAATGGTGATTGGCTTTTTTTGGTGAACCCTGGTCATTTCCCAACCTTGCCCGCCCCGCCCAGTGCTTGAATATGTGCACAAGAAACTCCTAAAGAACAAGCAGTCATGAGCGCAGAAGACGCGACCAGCCCATCGCAATAACCATCATTTTACTCCTCGCGCAGCTCGGCAATGCGAGCCTGCACGCGCGCTTGGCGCTCCTCGTACGAGAGCTTCTTGGTCTTGTACTTAAGCGACTCGGCCTTCCACTCGGCCTTGCTCTTCTTGGGCGCGTCGCTCTCGTACTTCTTGTTGGGGTCCTCGCGGATGGCCTTGTGGGCCTCGGTGTAGAGGTCCTCGAGGGCATCGGCCTCGACGTCGTCGTCGATATACTTGATGAACTGGCTCTTGTAGCGCTCCTCATCGTCGTCGGCGAGGGTCTCCATGTACTCGGCGACGTGGCCGCCAAAGATGTACTTCTTGAGGGTCTCGGCGTCGAGCTCCTCCGCCTCCATGTCGAAGCCGGGGAAGCGGTTCTCCGAGTGGGGGACGAGGATGCCGCCGTCCGAGGCGCCCTTCATGACGCCAAAGACGCGGGCACCGGTCGAGGTGCGGGCAAGGCCGACGTCGAGGAAGGCCTTGAAGGGGCGGCGCTCGCCATCGTCGGTCTCGGCGGCCTCGGTGAGGGTGTACTCGCCGTCGGCCTCCTCAACACCGGTGAAGTCCTTGTCCAGACCAAGCTTGGTGAGCACGCGGCGGGCAAGGAGGAGGCCGGTGGCGTAGGCGGCAGCCCAGTTGGTCAGGCCGTGCTCGATGCCATAGCCGCGGAGCTCGTGCGAGTAGGCAGCGGCGAAGACCTTGTCACCGTTGATCTCCGAGGTGACGATCTGGGTGATGATGTCGCGGTTGGTGAAGCGGACGACCAGGCGGTACTTGGGGGCGTTGTACTTGTTCTTGGCCTGGGTGATCAGGCGCTTGCGGGCATAGTAATCGGTCTTGCCCTCCCTCCTGCGGCGGTACTTGGTCTGGAAGCGGCTGCAGACGGTCAGCATTGAGGTGTCCGCAGGTTCCGGGCTGTCAATCAGTCGCGTCGAGGGGATCAAGTGCTCACCTGAAGTACGCGCTGTTCTTGACCAGCTTGTGGAAAGCCTGGTGTTCGCGAATCCCCGAGTCAGCAATTTGCGCTTCAGACTATTTCCCACGTCCGAAGCATCTTGCATTGACTCTCGTAGTCTCTCGGGCAGGGCGTGCCATTGTCGGTCGCAATGGCGAAGGGCGTCGTGTTCAACTCACCATTTTGTCTGCTTGTCGATGGGCGGTGCGTGCTGGCAGGTCGACTCACGGGGGTTGCAGTGCAGGATCGAGAGTCAAAATTCCAGGCGGCGCCAAATATTTGGTGGGCGGAATTTCACCCCACAGCCCTAAGTCGGTGCATCGGGTGGGGGACGAGAGGCCAAGACCAAGAGACCAGGGTTGGGGACGAGGGGCATTATGTCAGCAGCCAAGCCAGCGCCCAGCCCCACTCACTCAGTTCCAGCTCCAGGGGATCACTCATCATTGGACCACCTGTGGACGACCTGCACGTTCCTGGGGAGAGCCGAACCGAGGCTCCATCCCCGCCACGATGCCGTCGCCCACTCCCCGAGTTGCCGGCATCCGGCAACCTCCTTGAATAAGCTCGGTCCCTGGGCTGAGGGCGGCGTTGCCGTTTCACGACAATGCTTTGCTTTTCCAACTCTAGACTCCAACATCAACACCGTGGGATCACCTAGCACGTTTCTCTCCTCTGTCGATCCCTCCCTTACCGAGCCAACAGGAGCAACCTCGATCCCACTCACCTTGAGTCTCATCCCCAGTCTCATCCCCAGATCATGGCCAACGCCGCCCAGCTCGCGCCCGCAACGGCGCGGCCAAAGGTCATCCTGTTTGACATTGGCGGGGTCTGCGTATGTCACTATTAACCACCACCTCTCCATGGCCAATACCTGCACACCCAGTCTCCCCTAACACCCACCCCCTAGGTCGTCTCCCCCTTCCAGTCCATCCTCGACTACGAGCTCTCCCTCGGCATCCCGCCCGGCTGGGTCAACTACTCCATCTCGCGCACCGCACCCTCGGGCTTCTGGCACCAGCTCGAGACGGGCAGCATCAAGATGGACGCCTCCTTTTTCGCCGGATTCAACCGCGACCTGCACGACTCGGCCCGCTGGCGCGACTTCTACACCGCCCAGCGCGCCCGCAACCCCGCCCTCCCCGCCGACCTCCCCCCGCTGCCCCAGCTCGACGGCGAGTGGCTCTTCTTCGACATGATGTCCTCCGCCCGCGCCCCGGACCCGTGGATGTTCCCCGCGTTGAAGGCCCTGAAAGCCAGCGGCAAGTACATCGTCGCCGCGCTCAGCAACACCGTCATCTTCCCGCCGGATCACGAGTTCTCCCAGGGCGACTTCTTCGACGACCCCATCCGCAGCGTCTTTGACGTGTTTGTGTCGTCGGCGCACGTCGGGCTGCGCAAGCCCGACCCGCGCATCTACCAGCTCGCGCTCCAGAAGGTGGACGAGTTTGCGCGCGCCAACGCCGCGTCGGAGAGGGGGCGGGCGCTGGGCTGGGCGGACGGTGTGAGCGCGGCGGACATTGTCTTTTTGGATGACATTGGCGAGAATCTCAAGGCGGCCAGCGGGGCTGGGTTTGGGACCATCCGTGTGCCGCTGGGGAAGGCGTACGAGGCGGTGGATAAGTTGGAGGGGGTCACAGAGCTGAAGCTGGCGGGTACTCACCCCCGGATTCCCATCAAGCCGAATTTCAAGGGGAGCAAGGCAAAGATCTGAGCCGACTTCTTTACCTACCCCCTATGTACATGCCCATGTTATCGTCTAATAGAAGCTCTCCCGCCGCCGATGTGTCACAGTCCGCGCGACCCACGCCCCGACGTTGGGACCTCCTCTTCGGGCCGCGGTGGACCACCCGTCGCCCTCGGGGGACACGCTCTCATCGTCGTCGTCCGAGTCGTGGAGATTGTTGATCCACTCGTGTTCGCGGATGGCTCGCTCCGCGGCTGGGAACCCGTCCGTCCCCCGCAGCCACATGAAGATATTCTAGGTGAAGGAGTCGGAAGCGTCGGCTTCGTGGTCGAGGGCGGTGTAGTCGACTTCGATTGAGAGGTCATCGTCATCTTCTTCCCGCCGTCCTGGGTTAATATTCCCAACCGGCGCCGCTGAACCAAGCCCATCCAGCTCGCCGCCGTCAAGGTCATCCTCGACGAAAGACCCCCGATAATCCCACTCCTACCCGGAATACACCAGCCCATGCCCCCCGGAACAGTGGAGCACTTACTCCTGCGCCTCGAGGGCGCAGTCGACCACCGCCGTAGTCCCAAACGGCGCGCAGGGTTCCTGTGGCGGGTAGGTGTGGAACTCGGTTTGGGCGAGGAAGAGGAGGCGGCACTCGTCCGCGCGGGAAATTTCTTGCTCGGGTGTGACCGGGGCTGCTTCTGCAGGGGGGTATGTTGTGAAGCAGACAGGCTCCTGAATAAATGAGATGACCGTCCCAGTCCAGGCGGCAAGCGTCAGGTTCATGAGATAGGAGAGACCGCGCATGAAGTTGAGGACGGGACCGTGGAGGTTGCTGGGGATGGTCGGGTTGAGGAGGGCACTGGCAAGGAGGGAGGAGATGGTGGAGGTGCAGCTCAGGGTGAGGAGTTTGTCGAGTTGGCTGATGTTGAGGCCCCAGATCGGCATTGCGACGGCCCCCGTCATGGGGCCGATATTTCTGATGTTGCTGCTTGGGGGACCCAGCCGGGGAGCGGGTAGCTTGATCGTTTTCTTGATGCGGCTAGCGGTGGGTAGCATGAGAGCTGCTGCGAAGGCGGCTGTCGGGTGTGTGAAATCAAGGCAGAACAGGGCCGTTCTGGTCTGTGGGGATGATGTTGAACCTGAGGGATCATGTATCACAAGGGCCAGATGCTCGAGAGGCTCACAGGCAAGTTGGGATATCTCAGTTTCCCATCATCATTTCATCTCTACCTACTAGCCTACAGCCCCTCTGAAAAACAACCAAACAAAAAATCAGATCCCAACCAAACACCTTCCATAAACTCCCTCCCCCAACCCAACAACCAACCACCAAAACACCAACCCACCAACTCTCCCCACAACCATTTAAATCTAAGCAGCAACAACCCCCCTCCTCCCCCCTCTCGCGCCCCCCGCACCACCCGCCCTGGCATTATTATTCCCCCCCGGCCTCGCGAGGGTATACTTGGCAAACGCCCTCGCAAGCGCCTTCTTGCAGCTGACCTTTTGGCTGCCCACAAAGCTGTCAACAGTAACAGCAATGGCGCGGTCAATGTCCTGCGCTGAACAGTACTCGGAGAGGCGCATGCGGCAGAAGGCCTCGCTGATGCGGATGATGGCTTCGAGGTGGCGGACCTGGAGGTGCATTAGTGATTGTTTGTGGGGTGGGGGGAGGGGATGCTTACGGTGATGGGATACGCGCCGGTGGCCAAGCTCTCGCGGCGCATATCGGCAAACAGGCGCGCCACCTTGTCCTCGTCCATGTGGTACAGCTTGGGGGAGCAGCGGTCGCGGGCGTAGAGGATGTACTTGCGGAGCAGCTCCTGGGGGATCTCGCCCTCCTTGGGGCGCTCCGCCTGTGTGTCCTCGGCCCGCGCTGAGTCAGGCTCAACCTCCATCGACTGCCCCGCCGTCGTGGCCTGGGTGTTGGCGCCGTTGGTCAACGGGTGGCTGCGGCTGTGGGAGCCGACGATGAAGCGGGCGAGGCGCTCGTCCTCCTCGGGCTCGACCGTGTCGCGGACGACGCAGAGGATGTCGAAGCGGGAGAGAATGGGCTCGGTCAGCTCTACATTGGCGGAGAAGGGGATGGTGGAGTTGTAGCGGCCGCCGATGGGGTTGGCGGCGGCGATGATGCCGCAGCGGGCCTGCAGGGTGGTGACGATTCCCGCCTTGGAGATGGAGATGGTTTGCTGCTCCATGGCCTCGTGGATCGAGGTGCGGTCTTGGTCGTTCATCTTGTCGAACTCGTCGATCAGGCAGGTGCCCTTGTCGGCGAGCACGAGCGCGCCGCCTTCGAGGGTCCACTCGCTCGTCAGGGGGTCTCGGCGGACACTAGCCGTGAGACCGACGGCGCTGGCGCCCTGGCCGGTGGCGAAGACGGCGCGGTGGGCCGTCTTCTCGACGTACTTGAGGACCTGCGACTTGGCGGTTCCCGGGTCGCCGAGCAGCAGCACGTTGATGTCGCCGCGGACGTGGTGGGCGCCGCGGGTGATCTTGGCGACACCGCCGAACAGGGAGAGGGCGACGGCGGTCTTGATATCGGTGTGGCCGTAGATGCTGGGGGCGATGGAGTTGATGAGCTTGTCAACGATGTGGGGATCCTTTGAGAGCTGGCGGATGCGGTGCTCGTCGTCCTCGGTCATGCGGAAGCCGGCGAGCTGGTCGTGCGACTTGACAATGTTGTTGGCCTCGAGGATGGTGGCAAAGACGGGGAAGCCGTTGCGGTTGTTGAGCTGGGCGTCGTAGTTGTTCTGGTAGATGCCGGTGACCTCAATCTCCTCGCCGGGCTTCGCCTTGTCAATGAGATCCCAGAGTAGGATGACCTCGCGGTGGCGGGGGAGGCGACCGGCGGGGACGGTGCCTGGCGACTCCTGGAGGGTGAGCTTTTGGTAGTTGCGGTAGACCGTCTTTTCCGAGTTGAGGGTGAAGGGCCCGCGCGACTGGCAGCTCTGGCAGTACGAGACCTTGACCTCGACGTTGGCCTCTTGCTGGAAGGGGCCTAAGGTGACGCCGCACTTGCCGCAGTCAAACTTGACATACTTGAGCTGGGGGAAGACGCCGGAGCGGCGGGTGACGACGCCACTGACGCGGACGAGGCAGTTGAGGTGGGACTGGCGGAGCTGGCGGAGGGTGTAGTGAACGGGCAGGTCAAAGATGCGGACGTGGATCTCGGAGTGGATGCGCTCGTAGTCCGGGTAGTGCAGCAGGACGACGTCCATGGCGACCTCGTCGAACAGCTTGAGCATGGCGGCGGGAGCGTTGGCGAGGAAGTAGGCGAGGATGGCCTTGGAGGTGGAGAGGTGCTCGTACGAGACCTCGAGGGTCTCGGCGTTGATCTCGCCGAGGGTACGGATACGGTTGCCGTAGACGGAGGAGCCCGAGTCGTCCGTGTACTCGGTGAGGAAGGCTCTAAATTCCCGCTTGATGGTGCGCTGGACGGCGGGCTGAGCGACCCAGTCGGTCAGGCTCGAGGCCTTGACGTCGTGCAGGGCCTCGAGCGAGAGCTCCTCGTCCATAATGTCGGCGTCGAGGTCATCGTCCGGATCCTCGTCGTAGCGGTGGCGGCGGCGGCGGGGCTGGGCGGTCAGGTCGACGTCGCGGTCGTCGTCGTCGCCGGGCAGGAAGGCGGCGGGGATGCGTTGGCGGCGGGCGACCTCGCGGTCGCGGCGGTTCAGCTGAGCCTCGAGCGTCCGGCGGTCGCCCAGGTTCATGGTGTCGTAGTCGCCGTCGTCATCGATGTCGATCCCTTCGTACGCATCGTCGGCGCGGTCACGGTAGTCGCGCTCGAAGCCCTCACGGAACAGGTCGACGTCGTCCTCGGCCAGCTCGTCGAGGTCGTCGATGTCGTCCTGGACCTCGACCTCCTCCTCGATGTCATCGTCGTCGTCGCCGCCGTGGGCAATGTTGAAGGCGGGCGGGGAGGAGGGCATAATGGGGCTAGAGGCAGCGCCGACGGACGAGGCGGCATCGTCACCGCCGGTGCGGGCGCGCTTGCGGCCAGCGCGGGACGGCATGCCGCGGTTGGCCGACGACGGGTGCTCGCGGAGCGGGGAACTGGAAAGGAGTCAGGAGATGCCGTTGCTTGGGCGTAGGAGTTGTGGGATGCGGGGTGCATGGCGTCGGGTTTGGGCGCTGCAATGGCACAGATAAACATACCTCATGGTGGCAGTATTTTCTCTCACTCTCGGGAAATGGGCACGGTATCAGTCAAACAAGACGGAGAGACTGGTGTTGTGGCGGTTGGGGGGTTGCAAAGCGAGAGATGTCGTTGTTGGGTTGCGTTGGTTGAGTTGTGGAGGGGAGATGTAAAATGGCAGCTGCAGGAATTGGGCGTCAAATGGACATCTCCGTCGAGCCCCTCAGACGCACGCCCCTGGTTTTCGCGTCGTGCGCTGGCTCGACGCGTTTTCGCGATGCCGCTAAACCTAATATGGGTGGTCGCGTAAAGTGGTTGGCAGCGCCTGTGGGTGGTTGCTGTGTCTCGCGCGTGAACAAAGTGGGGCCCAGGCGGCTGCTTGCACTTACACCTGCCTGCAGTTCAAGCTCCAGGCCATACAGGGCCTCTCTTTCCTCTGCGCTCCCATCCATCTTCTCCCCAGCAGCCAAAAAACTCCCCGCCATCACGATAAAGCCTGTTTTGCGCCCGTTTTCATCAACCGATCAGCTCCGACTTGTCCTCAGCCCACCATCCCATCATCGCGTCAGTCCGCCACGATGGCTCCCTCGGCTGATCCGCCGTCTGCGCCTGGCGATGCCGCCAACGGCTCCAACGACGACGATAGCATTGACGCCCCCGTCGCGCGCTCCAAGCAGCGCACCGAGAGCATGTCACAAAAGTCGGACAATTCGCAGACTGCCGCCGAGTATGATTCCCACGATAGATATCACGGACCATGGCTTCGAATGGATGGGGTTGCTGACCCTCTCCAGATTCATTCGCGACCAGATGCAGCTTGAAGCCGACGCCCGCATCGCCATGCCATACGTACGACCACGTCCTCTCTTCCCCCACACGCCTGTCCCCAACTGACATCCCCCAGAGCATCGAAAACTGCACCGCCCCCCTTGGAAAGCTCAGGCAGCAAGTCTTTGCGTGCCTGACCTGCAACCCCCCGCCCGCGAACCCGTCCGACTCGTACAACGCCGCCGGCGTGTGCTACGCCTGCTCCGTCCAGTGCCACGGCGAGCATGAGCTCGTCGAGATCTTCGCCAAACGCAACTTCACCTGCGACTGCGGCACCACGCGCTTCCCCGAGTCCAGCCCCTGCAGCCTGCGCATCAATCCAAAAACCAACACCAAGGGCGGCGTCCACTCCGAGACGCCCGACCCGAACAACAAGTACAACCAGAACTTCCGGAACCGCTTCTGCGGCTGTGAGTGCGACTACGACCCGTTCCAGCAGAAGGGCACCATGTTCCAATGCCTGGGCCTGGGCACCCACGAGACGGGCGGCTGCGGCGAGGATTGGTGGCACCCCGGCTGCGTCGTTGGCCTGGGGCCCAAGTGGTTTGAGAACATGGAGGCGAATAAGGTCAAAGCCGAGACGGAGACCAAGGACGGCGAGACAAACGGCACGTTGCCAACCATCGCCGAGGATGGCAATGCAGAGGACGACGACGATAACGACCCGCCGCCTCCGCCAGGATTCCCCGCCGAGGACGACTTTGAGGGTTTCATCTGCTACAAGTGCGTCGAGGCCCACCCCTGGATCAAGCGCTACGCCGGCAGCCCCGGTTTCCTGGCGCCCGTCTTTCTCAAGCAGCCTGATGTGGTGGTGCAACCTGCTCCCGCAACGGTTCCAACTGCCACTACTGAACCCTCCTCCGAACCCTCCTCCAAGAAGCGCAAAGCCGAAGAAGACGACGAAGATGCCGATTCCCAGACCTCCAAGCGCCCCAAGACCGGCGGCCCTGCCACCCCCTCCTCCGAGCCTGCATCCTCCGTCTCCACCCAAACCTGCAAACTCACCGCCTTCCCCCCCGCCCCTTCCCACACCCTCGGCCCCTTCTCCCTCTTCTTCACCGACTCCTTCCGCACCCACCTCTGCCGCTGCCCGTCCTGCTTCCCCCTGCTCACCCCGCACCCGCAACTCCTCGAGGACGAAGAAACCTACGAACCCCCCGTCTCCGAGGCCGGCGGGTCCGACGACGACGACGCCGCTTCCAGCGCGGGGAGCCTGTACGACCGCGGCGAGTCGGCGCTGCGGAACAATGTGGACCGTGTCAGGGCTATCGAGGGGGTCGCGGCGTACCAGCATATGAAGGAGAAGTTGATGCCGTTTTTTAGGGAGTTTGCGGGGAACGGCAGGGTGATTAGTGCTGAGGATGTGAAGGGGTATTTTGCAAAGTTGAGGGGGGATGAAGAGGCGATTCGGGAGGCGGGGGAACGGCCTGGAAGGGAGGAGGGTGGGAAGGAGGGGGATTTTAGGAAGGAGGGCGAGGGGTATTGAGTCGAAGGGCAATGGGTTTCTTGGTTGGGTTTGGGGTAGAAGTTGATCTGGTCTGGTTCGTCCTGGAAGGGTTCGGGGTTGGTCTGGTCTGGTCAGTCGTGGAAGGAGTTCATTTGGCTTGGTTTGGGTTTGGGGTAATCTCTGTACGATGACTGGGGGACATGAGCAATGTGATCAATTTACGGCGGTGCTTGGCTTGACTGCAGTTGACGGCATCGGGTACTGTTGTTGCTGATGTAAAAACTTCCCATGGCTACTTCAATAATATGTCTGCGGAACTAGGTTGCAAGAATATTTCAGAGGAAGCCCTAACCTACTTGCCAACGCCCCCTCCTTCCCGACGCCAAAGTTAAATGCAGTTTCGATTTTATCATGTGTGTATTTCGATCATCACACGGCCAAACAAGATCAAAGCAACCATCCAGCCATCCATCCAGAGCTTATAAAACAACGAGATACCTAGCCAGGTAGATATGTAGGGAGGGTATTTATGCGTCTCTCTGTCTGCCTATGCCTATGCCTATGCGTGTGTAGTATGCGTATGCTCTGACCAAAGAAAAGGAGAAAAAAAAACGATAAACAACCAAACTCAGGGGTAAAAGCTCAGGGGCAAACTCTGGAAATCACTAAACCAAAGATACCTCTTCCAACGCAACAACAACAATGCCCCATCCCATCCATGAATGCCATAAACCAGAAGTTCCTCCAACTCCGTCTCTAACCCAAAGAAATGAGAAAACAAAAAAAACATGCCCCATCTGCGCTCAGTTGCTCACCACCTGGTCCACCCGCCGCCAGCTTCAAATTCAACTTCGACCTCGCGCCTAGTGCTTCTTGTATTTCTGCACACCGAGTAAGTCAGCACACAATCCGGTAATCACACCCTGATGGGGACACCAATAACAAGACAGACGGGGAGGATGGGGGAAAGGGAAAGGGGAAGGACTGGGGGGGAGGGGAGGAAAGAGGAAGAGGAGGGTAAATAGGGGAAAGGGGAAGAGGGAGGGATAGGCACAAGGAGGGAAAGAAGCACAACAAGAACAATAAAAAAAAGACCTACCGCCTCAACCCTCCTCCTCTGCAACGGATCCAACGAATTTGTCGCCCCCAACAGCGTCTGCCCAATCGCCTTGCTCGCCCCAATCGCCGGCCTCAAAATAATCGTCGGCGCCTTCCGCAGCACCGCCCGCGCAGCCCCCTTCGCGCTCGCACTCTCCATCACCTCGGCAGGCACTGCAATGATGGCGTCCCTCGCGACTGACAGGTCCCGCGCCAGGCTCGCGTACGCCCCGCGCACGCCCTGCACGATCCCCAGCGGCTGGTCCGCGTACAGCGACACCTTGCGCGCCCGCTCCTCCTCGTACTCCTCCTCGTCCCAGTCGTCGCCGAGGACGGCGGCCAGCGCGGCCGCGGAGCCTTCCCCGCCCTCGCCCGCGGAGCCGGGGGCGGAACCAGGTACGAGCAGGCCCTCCGCGCCCTGCAGGGCATACTGCGTTCCGATGGCGAGCTTCGCGCCGAGCTTGACCACCTCGGTGCCCGTCGTCTTCGCAAACGCGGTGGCCCCCTTCTTTAGGCTGCGCACGATCCGGCCGTCCTTGCGGTACTCCCGGATCGGAATCTCGATCAGATCCCTGAACCCGCTGCCGGCGCTGACCAGCGACCGCACCGGCGCCAGCCCAGCCAACACACCCGGGAGCTGCGTGCTCTTGACGTCGGCGGTCCAGATATCGTTGAGCTCCTCCCCGAGCCGGTCAAACCCGCTCACGCCGTAGAGGATGATCCGCCGCAGCACAAGCCGCGAGTTGTCGAGGATCATGAAGTTCATAAACTCGGTCGTCTTGCCCGACCGGAGACCCGCGTAGTCGACGCGCTTCGGCTTGAAATCCAGCCGGACCGGGATGCTGTTCACCACGATGCGCTGAATAAACGGCACATCGCTGGGCGAGACGTGCGCCGGCTCCGACTCGTCGCGGAAGGTGAAGAAGCGGATGATGAAATCCAGCGCATCCTGGTCCACATGCAACCGCAGCGGCAAGACACTCACGCTCACCACCAGCTCTGTCGCGGGCATGTCCACCGGCCGCGTGTTGATCAGCTCGAGGTGAACCATACTGGCGCCCATCTCGCGCTCGCCGGCGTCCATATCATACGTCGCAAACTTCTTCCACGTCGACTCGGGCATGTGGTCAAAGATGTCCAGCTCGCGCACGCGCACGTCGATGGAGCTGACCGTCTCGCCCGACCCGGGCGGGAACATGACAAAATCCGCGTTCATGCCCTTGAGCTCGAACGTGATCTTGTGCCGGCGGCTGCGGCTCAGTTTGAGGCCGCCCTTGCTCCTGTTCCGGCGGTGGGCGGCGGCGCCCGGGCGGAGCGTCGTCGTGGTCACGGCCGTGGTGGCGATCGACTCCGTGTCGGCGTAGTCGTGCAGGCCCGTGGTGATGGCCTGCGAAAGCTCCTTGGGGTCGCGGTTGGCCGGGATGCCAATGTAGATCGAGTTGAACAGGCAGTCGCCGATGATGGTCTCCTCGTCCTTGTAGTCCGGGTCGAACCCCCTGCGCCGCTCGGTGCGGGCGCGCTGCTCGAGCGCCAGGGCCTCGACCTCCATCACCGCCTTGGCGATCACCTCGCGCGTGCGCGCCCAGTCGTACCCGTCAAACAGGTGCCAGATGACGTGCACCTCGCGGACGCATACCTTGAGCGGGCTCCGCGCGTGCTTGACAGGGCTTTGCTGGTCGTACCGGTTCTCCTTGGAGTTCCAACGATGAGCGGTGCCCTGCGCGAGCGACGACCGCGCAAAGTAGTCGTCCTTGATCGAGAGATCGCCGCTGCTGCTCTCCAGTCCGCTGTGCTGGCTGCCCGTCTCGAGGCCGGTGGTGCTGAGCAGCACGCCGTCATTTGTCTCCTCGACCCTTGTCCCCGCCGCGAGCATCGAACTCGACGTCGCGTCAAACAGTTCCTCCTGAACCGCCGCCTCCTCATAGTACTGCGAGTCGAGATTGAGCGGGCTGTCGCTCGGCCCGGCGTCAAACTCCACGTCACTGTCCCCATCCCCCCCAAGCTCCTGGGCGATCGCAAAGTCATTGTCAAAGTCGTAGTCGCCCTCGGCCTGACCAAACGCCTCAGCCCTGATGGACGCCAGCAAATCCTCCACCGGCACCACCGTCGTCCGGTACTTGATCTCCTTGCTCGGCGGGGTAGGCGGCGTGAGCGCATTTGCTAGGGCAATGAGCGTCTGCGTCGAGTCCGCGCACGTTTCCATCACCAGCAAATCATCCCGGACCTCCACCTCGAGCTGCATGTTCCCAGTCTCCGCATCCCGCGAGGCCATGACCGTCGCCCTGGCCGCCGAGATCTGGCAGATATTCACGTACCCCTTGGAGCACAGATCCGTGATCTGCGGGGACGGAATCGCCTGCGGCCGCCTCGCAGCCACAAACACTTCGGGCGAGTCCAGAATAGCGACATCATCCACCAGCAAGACCGCTGCCCGCTTCAGATTCGTCACCACGGTCAACTCGTCCTTCGTGCCCGGCGTCATCTCCAGGTGCGCATCCGTCAGCACCAGCGTCAGCTTCGACGGCAGCCGCAGCGGGTTGAGCCCGACCAAGCAATCCCTGAACGCGACGTCCACCTTGATCGGCTTGGACGGCTTCGCCTGGCCCGCCTCCGCCAGCGACCCCGACATTGGCGCCCTCTTAATAGCCGTGTGCGCCTGCTCGCCGAGATTCGCCACCGACGCGGCGAGCCCAATCTCAAAGTCCTCCGGCGTCGCGTCGTCCGCAAGATCGAGCACGTCCATGACCGTCGGCACGCGGTACTCCAGGCCCAGGCCCATCAGGTTGACCCGCAGCACCGGCTCGATGTCGTCGATCAGCCGCATCATCAGTACTGGCGACTTCTGTGAGGCCCCCGTCGGCGCGGTGACAACCAGCTCCTCGATCTGGTTCCTTGTCACCCAGATCTCGCCCAGCGTGACAGCCACCAGCTCAGGCAGCGAGATGTGCGCCACCTCGACATCAGCAAGCGACGTCTGGAGGGCGCCAAACCGCCCGCCAACATCGACGCGGCACTCGACATTCTTGACGTGACAAAGCGTCATGAGACCTGGCCGGTCGTCCTCAGGGAGGTACTTCGCGACCGTTCCTAGCTTTGCGAGATCATCCGCCAGCCCAGGCAGACAATTCAACTGCTGCAAGCAGCCTGCATCAACGCGGATCTTGCCGACCGCCAACGACAGCACGGGCCCCTTCCTCCTCTGCCTGAGCAGGGTGTCGACCATGATCTCGTCCTCATCCGCATCAAATTTGATCTTGGACGGGGTGATCAGCTCCAGCAGCCTCTCCAGGTCCTTGGTCCGCGGCAGCGCGAGGTACTCCGCCCTGGTGTCCAGTACCTCAACCACCACGGGCGCGTCGGCCTTGGAATTCCTAAAAAACGGCCCCGCTAGGCGGATCTTGCTGAAGTGGATGCCAATGCCCTCCTCTCTGCTGACCAGCTTAAGGGCGCTCGTGTTGAGCATGGCGCTGCAGTCTTTCCCGATGACGTCCACGCGGAGGCCGTTGACGCGGAGGTCCGTCTTGTTCTCCTTGGAAGCTGTCTTGTCGTCGGGGTGGATGGGCGCGTCGAACCGGACGCCGCGCGGCTTCTGGGCGGGCTTGGCCGGGGTCTTGCCGCCTTTTGAGGCGTTGGAGGTCATGGAAGCACCCATGTTAAGGAAGCTACTGAGTCCGCCAAACCAGCTGAAGGTCTCGTCAAGTCGTTGGAGATCGAGTTTGACGTGCAGGGGCAGGGTGTTGATCTCCAGCCGGGAGACTTCAGGCCCCATCGTTGCCTTGAGCGACACATCCTGCCCCGCCGAGGGGAACGTGTTGGCGACCGACTCAAACATCATCACGGAGCGGTCAAAGGAGATGATGTCGTCGTTGGCGTAGCCAAATCTCAGCTTCTCGATGCTAAAGTTAGCCTCGGTCTGGGCGCCTTCGCTGGACAGTGAGCCTCTGAGATCGACGAGCTGCGCCTGCAGCAGGACGTCGGAGCTGAAGTCTGTGGTGCGCCGCTCAAACATGCGCTGGGGGATGTCGGCAACGCCCGCGAGTTTCTCCAAGAAGAGCACCGAAAGCTTTTCGACGGTGACTTTGACGTCCGGTGTCTTGGAGCTGGTCTTCGAGGCCGCTGCTGGGCCGACGGTCTCGCTCGGCCCGCCTTGCGTGGCTTCAAGAAGTCGGGCCACGACCATGGCCAACAAGAATCCTATCGAGGCGTCAAACCGGACCTCGACGGGATTCAGGATGACCTCAATCGACGGATCAACCGGGGGCGTCTCCTTGACTGGTTCGCTGACTGGCATGAGCTTCGGGCTCGCAGTGCTCGACGAGTGGACAGAGAACGCCCCGGGGATGTGTGGGGCTATCGACTTCCCGAGGTCAGGGTTTTCGATGGGTATTTGCTGGTGTTGGATGGATGGCAGGTACAGGGAAATCTGGCTGAGCGACAGGATCTCCTTGACCAGGCGAGTCGGACCACGGGGGGTTGGAATATCATCCTGCGCCGGTTCCGGTTCTTGCACTGCTGGTTCTTCCCCAGGCAAACCCGCTGTATCCCTCTCGTGGTCTTGAGAGGTGGGCTCATCAGGGATCGTGAACCGATCTGCTGGCGGTTGTTCAGGTGGCCGTTCAACAACATCGGACCCCTCCTGAGCAACTACTGGAACAGCCGCTGCCAACGCTGGTGCCACAACTTCTTGGCTATCAGGAGTTTCCGGGCCATCCCAGGCCCCGGGCATCTCATTGCGGAGCCGGACCGACTCGGTCTGCGAGAAGGCGCTCATGTACATGCTTTCCGCGTCCTCATGGCTGTAGATGTGCGACTGTGCCAGATCGTCCAGGGGCGCACCGCCCATGCTACTGTCTGTAAGCACAGAATGGATAGATGCCGCAGGAGATGGAGCGCTGTTGAGGGAGAACCCTTCCGATGGGCGGAGATACAGTTCGGGCCTGGTCTCTCGTTGTAGTTCAGACCATGTTGAAGGACCCGGCCCTAAAATTGTTGATTGGGCAAGGTCGCTGACGGGCGGTGGTGGTGACCCCCTATAGAGGGACGCCCTCGGAGTGGACATGGGCGATGCCTGCTCCCTGGTTGGGGCCAGTCCATCATTTCCCCCAAAGTCGTACGGGATGTTGAAAGCTGCTTCGCTGTCTTGCAACGGGTACTGGCTCTGGGACAGGTCGTCGGAGCCGGACATTGAGCTGGAGCCTACACTCTGGGAGAGTGTGAGGGGCGGGAATGCTGTCGTTTCGGCCGGGGCGGGTGACCGTGAGGAGACTGACGAGGGCATGGAGGAAGTCCGGACCAGGGAGGAGAATACATTTGCTTCTGTGATCAGGGCAGCGCGGATGTTCTCCAGAAGGACATGCCGCTTGCCCTCCTTGTGGACGATGGCAGGGGCGCCTTCCTCCGGTGATTGCCCCTGCGAAGTCACTCCCTCGACGTTGATGTGATCTAGGGAGAGCTGAAAGGTGATGAGCTCTGAAGCTGGCGAGGCAGGGTCCACGGGGACCTCAACGTCGACCTGGAAAGCGACGCCTTGGACCCTTATCTGGATCCGATCCACGATACCCTGGAGGAAGTTTGTGAGAAAGGCGGGTAGTGACAGCCCCTGACCGGTACCGAGGGACGAGTCATCATCGCTCTCGGACTCGCTGATGGCAACCGACGCCACGAGGTCTTGGGTCTCAGCAGCGAGGGCTTCTTCCAGCTCTTTCTTTTCCGCCACTGGTTGTGTTTCCAAGAAATCTTGGGCGAGGTCGGCAGCTGTGGGCACCACATCCCCGACGACTTTGTCTTTCCCCCTCTTTCCTGTGCGTCGGTCTCTCTCCTGTTTTGACGATACCTTGAGGCGGATGTCGACGCCGTCTACCTCGGCTGTGATGGGGCTGGTGTAGAAGTCCATGGGGATGGTGACCCGGAGGACGAGAACCTTGGCCTTTTGGATGGAGAAGGCGGGCGGCAGCCCCAGGAGCTTTTCGAGTTTCTGGCAGAAGCAACAACAACATCATGTCAGTCACCACCATCACAGGGCACCACATAACAAGCCGGGACTGGGGGGAAAGAGGGGGGGGGAGGGGGGAAGACAGAGAGAGCATACCGGGAGCACGAGCCCGACATCCCGAAACTCCAGCACGGTATTCCGGCCCAGGGCGAGGTCGAGGTTTTCGAGATCGAGGGCGCGGTCATCGAGCAGGTCCAGGCGGGACAGGGCGAAGCGCAGCAGCTGCTTCGCCATGGAGGAGCTGCGGAACGACTGGAAGAAGGACGCCATGGTGGGCTTGCTGGGGGTGGTGGGCTGGTGCCGCTAGGGCCGCCGCGAGCGAGCAAGCAAGCAAGCTGTGGGGGTGGCGGCGTCGTCGTGGGTGAGGAAGAAGCTGTAGATGCCTCCGGGGCAGTCACTCGGAGATGGAGAGTGGATGCCGCGAGGCGATGGATTGGGGAGGGCGGGAGGCGGTCGTTCCGTTGTTCCGTTCGTTCTCCAGGCTGTAGGGCAGCGAACTAGGCGAGGCGGGGGCTCGTGCCTGTTGTTGTTCAATCGTCCACTTGGTCAGGGCACGGAAGAGGCAGACGGGTGGTGGGGAAGGTCATGTTGATGCGAGTATCATATCGCAGACGGTCGATGCGGGCTGCTGCTGAGGGCTGCGGGCTGCGGAGTGTCCGTTGCTGCGTCTTGTTGCTCGGTGCAGCTCGGTGGTTCTTGGTCCTGCTGGGTGCTCTGCAGAGCAAAGGCCGCCTCTTGGTCTCGTCACTTGTCACTTGTCACTTGTCTCTCGTCTCGGTCTCTCCGATGACGAGGGCAAAGCGCAACAGCACAGGTCTGGGTGCGACGGGTTGAGAACGGGGAACAGCGCGTGGGCTGCCGGAACACAAGGCACTGATGAGGGGCAAGACACGCAACAAACGCGGGCGTGTGGGAGAAAGGTAGGTAGCAAGCAGCAGTAAGTCAGCCGGCGACTGGGGGTGTATGTGGGCTGGTGGGCGATGTTTCGTTCTTGGAGGTTGAGGGTTGTCGGAGAGGAGGAGGGTTGAGCCTTGTCCGGGATCTCGTCTTGCTGTGCTATGCTGTGCTGGTGCCGGTGCTTGGGGCATGTCACTCCCCACCCAAGACACAGCGGCCCGTGACAGTGACAGAGGCGCTGCTGGCCGCTGTCGCTGTGGGCGTTGGGCAGGGGGACAGGGGGCAACCCAATCAGTTGATCGTCCTTATCGCCCACACCAGAGCCCGAGGGCTGTGGGGAAGTGTCCTGGAACTGCAGGGATCTTCTGGCCCCGCCTCACTCAGGGCGGAGCTTGAACGTGTTACAGGCACTGTGCCAGACCCACCCGCCAGGCTCCGGCAATGCGGTCATACCGCGGGCCCCAGTGCGACAGAGGGGCAACACAGCGTCCTCATCACCAACACCACGGCAACCTAAACAACCTGAACCACCTCAACCCGCCTGGATTGGACGGTGCCGCCTGAGCGGACAGAAACGCCCAAACCTCCCCAGCCTCCAGGCTTTCCCGTTTCGACGTGGCAACATCCGTACCTACCAATGTGCTGTTGACGATGCTACCACTGCTGCTGTTGCCTACAAGGTGCCTGCAAGACGCCAACAAGGCACCTACCAACCCCCTAGGATGTACGAAGCACACTGTCAGACCGACCGACCGCCGCCGTTGTCAGATGGCTGCATCATGGCGTGCGTGCGCGCCCTCCCGACTCAACTTCGCCCATGAACACTGTGGGTTTAGTGGCGCGACCGCCCTTGGCCTTTGCTTCATTCGCCCGAAGAGGCAATGCCGTGACCCCCAACATCAGATGACCGCACTCTCGACCGGGCTAGGGGACCAGAACGAGGCAAGACCCATGCCGGGGTTGGCTTCAAGCTGGTCATCAATGGCGGTGTCTTGAGTTCTGCACGTTCAAGAATGCCGGGGCATGTCAACTGTCAAATCGTCAATTGTGCCGAACCCTTTCTTCTGCGCCAGGCCAAACTTCAAACCCTAACCCTGAATCTCAAACCCCAACCTCAACACCCACCTCCCCTCCCCCCTCCATCACCACCTCAACCCTTTCCTTCTCCCTCTCCCTCCCCCACCCCTGCGCAATCCTCCTCCCAACATGCTCGCCACTCCAATACGCCCCCGTCACCGTCCCCAGCGCCACAAACGGGGCCGTATGCTCCCCCGCAAGCCACACCCCTTCCGCTGGCACCCCGCCCCTCATCGCCTCAATATCCCTATCCCCCTCCGCCAGCCCCGTCTGGAAGTTTGCGTAGCTCCCGTTGCCCGCGAGGGGATCCCCGCTCCAATCTGTCGCGAGGAACGCGGTGGGCTGGCACGCCGCGCTGGACGGGTCGTACGAAGGGAGGAGGGAGTAGTACGGTTCGAAGTAGGCGAAGAGGAAGGTCGATTTTTCTTTTTCGGTGGGAAGGGACCGGAGGGTGGTGGTGAGGTGCTGCGACTGGGCGCCGTATGTGTAGAAGAGTAGGGTCGGGTGGGCCGTGTCGTCGCCGAGGGAGCCGAGCTCGACGACTTCTGCCAGCCAGCGATGCGGATTGGAGGGGGCGTAGCGCGGGGCGAGCCATTGGCAAAAGCCTTGGACAGTTCGGTTTGTGATGGGGGAAGGCGTGAGCCAGAAGGCGGTGGGAAAGGAGAGGTAGATCTGGGGAGGTCAGTCACGGTCGGGAAGGGAAGCGTGCGAGGGGAACTGACCTTCTCCAAGCTACCGTAGCCGATGCTCTTGATCGCTTCCCCGATGCGATCTGGCAGAGGAGGGAAAAAAGCTTGCAGGTTCTGCTTGAGCCACCCCAGTGGACAAGTGACGACAACCTCGTCAAACTCAAACACCCGGTCGTCTGTCGTCCTGAGCCTGACCGTCCCGTTTGGCCCCGTCGACTTGCCGTGTATCTCGGCCATCCGGGTTTGATAGTGGATGGCTGCCCCATCAATGGCCGGTTGCGCCACCTTTTCGAGGACTTTGCTGTATGTCCCTGCGCAAAAGAGGTTTTCTAGACGGATGAAAAGAAGTGTGTCAACACAAGAACTAGCGTCAATGATGATGGGAGGGGATTGCTTTTCCCTTACCTCCCTCGATGCACTCCTCGAGCCAAAAGAACTTGAGGCTTTGTGTACTCAGCGGGCTCCCCACAAAGTTCCCCCACAGCTCAGCCATCTGTAAGAGGATCCGTCTCGCCCGTTCAAACCCCTCCTGTGTCCTCGGTATCCTCTCTACCACCTGCTCCTGGAAGAAATCCCCGAGTGACCTTTGCGGGTCGATCTCGGCTCCGTGCTTGTTCGAGTACTCAAAGGCGTTCTCGATAATGTTCCACATCAAGGTCGAGTACTTTTCCCCCTCCTCCGCAGGGAGGAGGGTCCCGTCCTCGTCATAGACGCATGTCTGGTTGTCCCAGACGCCCACTGCCGTCTTGGTCTCTCGAACAAGGTCCATGATGGGATTGTCTGTGGTGCCGTGGATCCAGTTCGCGCCGACGTCTACGAGGTGGCCGTTTGGTAAGCGCTCCTGGTATATCCTCCCGCCCAGTCGATTCCTGGCTTCCAGGATCGTAACCCGGAAACGATTCCGGAGAAGCACATCGGCGCACTTGAGGCCTGCAAAGCCGGCGCCAACAATCCCGACGTGTGGCTTTCTACTGGGGTCGAGAGTCTCAAGCTATGCATGATTGTGAGCACAGCTATTCGGTCATTTTTCACACTTCCCGGAGCCAAATACCTTCAAGATTCTATCCATGATGCTCAAGTTCCTGGCCCCTACGCAGTGAAGGCGGGTGGTTCGCAGGTCCTGGTATATTCTAGACGTCTTCTTGCGCGACGCGCTGGTGATGGACATGGAATAAGCATCCATCCTGTGGGCAGGGGCTCTCGGCAAGTGAGACGGTGATGTGTGGGACGGGCGGTATAGAAACGACAACTGAGCCGAGCAGGGTTGAAAATCGCTCCCACCAGGAGGTTCAATATACCGTGAGGGGAAGGGAGAGCTGATGGCAGCGGCCAGAACTAGCAAGAAGGGGATATGTAACCCAGGACTGCTTCAGCTGGTGGGGCGTGACTCAGGGGTAGACCAAAGGAGGGGAGAGGGATGAAATCAACACCGCTCCTCTCTCCCCTCCATCGGCTAGCCCTGCCCGAGTCGCGGCAGGGTTAGGGGGGACAGCACAAAGACGGGAGCTGTCCTATCTGGCTGGCTGGAGTCGCCAGATTGATTGAGGTAGGTCTGGGTCTTTGGGGCGAATAACGCCGATAAGAACCACCTACCCGTACGATGAGTCGAGGAAACGGAGCGGCGCCAATGCGGAAAGAAACGACCAACGGAGCCTCACTTGGCAACTCCGGATGGCCACTGCGGATAAGCACAGCATCGCCTCGTGCCTCACTCGTTTGTGTGGGTGGCCAATGGCGGCTGCGGGATGGGGCATGCCATCTGACCATCTTGTGGAGGCGGAGGTGTCGGGGATGGGAGGCACGACAGGTAGGAGAGACAGACTCACCCAGACCCAGGCAAGAAAGCCTGCCTCGTCCCTCTTCTCCGCAGATGGAAAGGGGGGGCAGCTGTTGTCGTGCATAAACGCTCTTTTTGACAGAAGAATCGATACTCCTTGCCAAGCAGATCTAGAACAGAAGAGACACAGTGGCGGGGTCTCCCTTCAGGGCACTCTCCCAGGGCTGTTCTTCAGTGGGGATACCCCCAGTTGCCCCCCAGTGCCCCTCCCCAGTCTTCCCAGGGCGACGCTGGTCGGATGCAGCCGAAACCCGCCCCGCGTGGTATCGAACCGTCTAGGACTCAAAGAGAAAAGAGCCGTTGGAGGGAGAGCCATTCTTGCGAGATCACAAAATGCGAATTCCACTTTGGTACGGAGGCGTGAAATTTCCCGCGGGCGGGACACCGAGGTTCCAGGACTCGAGGTGGGGCAAGTCGATGATAACCGAAGGTCTGGGTAAGGGGCGGTTATCGATAAGTTAGAAATGGGAATTCTGCCGAGACTTGCATTTTTTGGAGGTGAGGAATGGGCAGAGAACAACCCGGGAAACACGAGGGCAAGTCTAAACAACTCTGCAGCTCTGGACAAAAAATCGAGTCTTCTTGCAGTTGTTGCTCTCCCGCCATGCCTCGAGAAACAGCCAACTGCCCAGTTTGGATTGCCGGAACCAGAGTTCCTGTGGGGCGGCAATGACGCCAGTGGCTGACATGGGCTCTCTCGTACCTCAAGTAAGGCTTCATTTAAAGTCGCGCTGTGCAGACTCCTCGACTTCGTATGAGAGAGCAACACATGGGCGCATCTACGTCAGGAATGGATAACCGATCGGTGATCTGTACCGTTTCAGCCTTCAGACGACGATACTTGGCAGCCTGATTGAGCCCGAGTCATGGGAGATGCGAGTCTCGGAAACCTCGATGCCGTCCGTCCACAGAGAAAACAACAAGCCTCACCCACCCACAACAACGCCCACACACCCACGTTGGCACCCAGCGAGGGAGCTGGCTCCATCACATGCTGGGGGCTAGGCCTGGGCGTGGAGCTCTGGCCAACCAGACGCGGCGCATTACCTCTGTGAGGGAGGTGCTGGGGGGTGCCGGGGAGCTCCCCACATTCTGGCGCCAATTCCAAGCCATCGCCCCCCTGCCCATCCCCAAGCCGCTCCAAGCACCAGGCTCCAAGACAACGCAGCAGAGCCGAGGCAGTGACAGCCGACCAGGGGACGAGCCGAAGGAAGCCCGCCGGTCAGCCCGAGGGCTGTTCCTTGTGTGTGCCGTGCAGGTTGCGGGCGCAGGTGACGATGCCACGAGTTTAAAGACGCCGCGTGCTGCTGCTTTGTCTCTTGTCTCTTGTCCCTGACTTTTGCGACATTGCTTCTCTCTCTCTCTCTTGTGGCCTCGTCCCTTGTTCTCTGCCTGCCCCCCTCCCCCCCAGGTACCACACAGACACACGCCCAAGACAACCCCCCCCAAAACCGCAGCCATGCCTCTCGCCGTCCCCTCCAAGACCTTCACCCGTGCCGAGGTCAAGAAGCACAACACCGAGGACAGCACCTGGTTCGTGATCGACACGGTCGTCTACGATGTCTCCGAGTTCCTCGACGCCCACCCCGGCGGCGAGGCCGTCCTCCGCCAGGTCGCCGGCACCGACGCAACCGTCGCCTTCTACAACCTCCACCGCCACGAGGTCCTCCAGAAGTACTCGGACCTGGCCATCGGCACCATCGAGGGCGAGAAGCAGTCGGTCGTCGACCAGGGGCCGGGCGAGCTCTCGACGGTGCCCTACGCCGAGCCGCTCTGGCTGACCCCCCAGTTCAAGTCGCCCTACTTCAGCCCCAGCCATCGCCGCCTGCAGCGTGCCATGCGCGAGTTCACCGACAAATACGTCACGCCCGAGGCCCTCGAGAAGGAGCGCACCGGCGAGTACGTCAGCCAGGAGCTGATTGACCGCATGTCGCAGGCCGGCGTGCTGCACATGCGCATGGGCCCCGGCAAGCACCTGCACGGCGTCAACCTGCTCGGCGGCGCCGTCGACGGCAAGGAGTTTGATTACTTCCACGACATGATCTGCTCCCAGGAGCAGGTCCGCGCCGCCTGCCGTGGCTTCCAGGACGGCAACATGGCCGGCATGGTCATCGGCCTCACCTGCGTGCTCAACTTCTGCAAGAACGCGCCCCTCAAGAAGAAGATCGAGGAGGAGGTCTTCTCCGGCAAGAAGAAGATCTGCCTCGCTATCACCGAGGCCTTCGCCGGCTCCGACGTCGCCGGCCTCCGCACCACCGCCACCAAGACCCCCGACGGCAAGCACTACATCGTCAACGGCACCAAGAAGTGGATCACCAACGGCGTCTTCTCCGATTACTTCGTGACGGGCGTCAACACCGGCAAGGGCCTGTCGGTCCTTCTCATCCCCCGCGGCGAGGGCGTCGAGACCAAGCCCATCAAGACGTCGTACTCCCCCACCGCCGGCACCACCTACATCACCTTTGACAACGTCAAGGTCCCCGCCGAGAACCTCCTCGGCGAGGAGAACAAGGGCATCTACGTGATCCTCTCCAACTTCAACCACGAGCGCTGGACCATGGCCTGCGCGACCATCCGCTACATGCGCCTCGTCGTTGAGGAGTCCCTCAAGTGGGCCCACCAGCGCATCGTCTTCAAGAAGCGCCTGATCGACCAGCCCGTGATCCGCCAGAAGCTGGCCAAGATGATCGCCCTCTGCGAGTCGCACCAGTCCTGGCTCGAGACCGTCACCTACCAGATGTGCAACATGGCCTATTCGGAGCAGGCCAAGCACCTCGGCGGGCCCATCGCCCTGCTCAAGATGAGCGCCACCCGCGCCGCCCACGAGATCGCCGACGAGGCCGTCCAGATCTGGGGCGGCCGCGGCCTCACCCAGACCGGCATGGGCCGCGTCATCGAGAACTTCAACCGCACCTACAAGTTCGACGCCATTCTCGGCGGCGCCGAGGAGGTCCTCGGCGACCTGGGCGTGAGGCAGGCCATGAAGTTTATGCCCAAGGCTGTCTTGTAAACGGGGGCGCAAGGCAAGGCAAGGCAACGTGCGGGCATAGACAAATAAAGCGGGTTGGGGTTGGGGGTGGTTGGAAGGAGGTGGTGTTGTGTGGTGGTGTTGTGTGGTGGTGCTGTACGTCTATTTGTTTCATGCAACCCTCCCTCATTGAACGGATGGGGGGCAGAGTGGTATGCATTTCGGTGTTGGGGGAAATCATCATGTCTTTACTAGGTCCCATGGTTTAAATGTCGGACAAATCACATTCTTAGCGTCGTTCAAGTCCTGGTCCATTGTTCCCCGGTCCCAAGTGATGCACGGAGTGTGGAACGCAACACACCACCACCATCATTACTCAACCAGTCACAAGTCATAAGTCATAAGTCATGAGCCCGAACCGTTGTCATTTCTATGAGACCTGAGATGAAGCCCATTCCAGTCCCATCATCTAGTCGTTAATCCGTGATAGAAAAACCCAGAAGCAAGCCAGTCGTGCAACGAAGCGAATGCAGCGCTCCACCCGATGAGAGAGACGAAAATGGAAACCTGTTGTTTTAGGTAGCCCTCGCCGTCCCGACGCCAAGATGGTCAAACTTTTCCATTGCCCGGTGGTGATCCGTGTGTTGTCGTAATGCCTTCTGAATGGTGGAGGGGTAAGGGGGGAAAGCGTGGGGGAAAATGAAAAATCAACGAAAATTTGGGATAAGCCAGGCCTCCAAGCCGAGATGCGAGCAAGTCGGACAAGGATATTTCCCACCGAGAAGGCGGGGGTATCCAGGCCACCGAGATACCAGCAATACAACCCGTGGAGTTCCAGCGCGTGAGCGCCAGACCGAGTCCACCAGAAAGGTAGTGTATAGCGCACCCGCGTGTCGTCAACCTCCATTGCGACCGCCCCGTCAAACGGGTCCCCTTGTCTCCTCTTCTACCTCCATCGTCAAGAGCTAGAACAAATCGCAAAAGGCTGACCGACCGGAGAGAACCGGGGTCGTCGTCGAAGGTGTCCGCGGCCATCTCACACCCCACAACTTAGTTGTTGGGGCACTGAGACTGGACGTGGCCGGCCTGCTGGCACTTGTAGCAGATCTTCTCGCCGCCGGTCGACTCCTTGGGGCAGTCGCGCGAGAGGTGGCCAGAGACGCCGCAGTTGTAGCACTTGTTGCCGTTCACGCAGTCGCCTGTATCGAGGGTCGGTTAGACTTCACGCCGCGAAGAGAGGAGCAGAGTGCTCTTTGATGCGGCACTTACGCGAGAGATGGCCGACGCCACCGCACGAGTAGCAGGTCTTCTGGCCGAAGCCGGCGCCGCCGCCGCCGCCGTAGCCGGAGTTGAAGCCGCCACCATACGAGCCGCCCTTGCTGCAGTTGCGAGCAATGTGGCCAACCTCGCCGCACTAAGCCGATCGAGTTAGCAAGCAGACTTTGCGCCTCGCAGGATGTGATTGAAGCTCACCTTGTAGCACTCAGCGCCGGACTGGCCGCCACCGCCACCGCCGGTGGGGCAGTCACGGGAGATGTGGCCGGGCTGGCCGCAGCGGTAGCAGGTCTTGGTGTCCTTGGGACCCTCGGGGCAATCACGGCCTGTCCCAGAGTCAGTTTTTATCCGCCGAGGCAGCATAGGGCTTGCGCGGAGGCACTCACTCATATGACCCTCGCCTGAGAACCACGAAGATGTCTTGTTAGTGTGCTCGTCCCGACGAGGCTCGGTTGGGCAGTCCAGGGAGCGAACATACCACCACAGTTGTAGCTGCACCAATTGTTAGCATGTCAAGTATCTGAGAATGTGTCGCGGAGGTCAACATACCACTTAGCAGCACCCTTGTTGGGGCAGTCACGAGCCTGGAAACGTAGAGTTAGTGGATGCAAAGGCGACATCACGATACTTCCCCGTGTTCGATCTCTCCCGCTCACCGACGGTTGCATACCTGGTGAGTAGTTTGGCCGCCTAGAATCTCTCGTGTCAGACTGTCTCTCTCTCCCCAACTCAAGCATCAAAGGTGGTTTTCAAGTGGCATGTGCTCTGTTCTGTTGCGAGGATAGCGGCCGCCGAGCGCAAGCAGGCAGGGCGTCCCTGGGACGGGCTCGTCTTGGTCTGACCCATTGCTGGGTGTTGGACCGAAACGACCTGTCTCCAGGCGCTTGGTTTTTTCTTCTTTTTTTTTCTTGTGTGTTCGTGTGTGTGTGTGGGGGGGGGGTGTTTTTTTTTTCTCTTCCCCTCTGTCTCTCTCATCTCTGGAGGACCCGTCGAGTTGTTGCAGGGATGGTAGCTGTAAAATGCTTGTGGTGATGCATCGACGTCGCGAAGCCCAGGATTGAGTGACCCGAATCCTGTGCCTGTGGTGTGTGTGCGCGCCTCTGCTCTCGCAGGCCGATCGGTCGAGAGATCCCGACCGGCAATTGGGCCACGGTTGGCGACATCGAGACGCGATGCATCATCCAAGAAGGGCCGCCGTCCCGGAGAAGCGTGGGAGCGGGTGGCGGCAATTGCGCTCAGGGCCGCGGGGCAAACAGAAGCCAGAGCGGGAAAACTGCGATGGCAAACTCACACGTGAAGCAGGCCCTGCCCTGGGAACCGAAATCCATGGTGAAGGAGTTGGTAGTGGTAGTAGAGTTGGAGGTGGTTTGGTATTCTGCGCGACGCGATCACCGATGTCAGTCTTGTTGTAAGTGGCGAGGAGAGTTTCCAATGCCGAAGTGGAATTTGGAAAGTGTTCTGGTATTGGAGGGCTTTTGAGAGGAGGGGAGGGCCACAAGCGCAAAAAGAACCTGGAAGGTGGGGGAGGCTGCTGGGTGTGGGGTAATTTTTACTCACTGGAAGGTAGGATTGTTGTGGCCGTGGAGGGGGTTGGAAGGGAGAATTGTGCAACACAAACCGCCCACGAGTTGGTCAAGATTTTTGTTTGTTGAGGGGGGGAGGGAGAATAGTTAGCGGACGGGCGGAAGAGGGGCACCGAGCACTAAGTACTGTTCCGGATTCTCGATAAGGCAGGTAAGGCAGGCAAGGCAGAGAGAGGCAGGGAGTCGAGGCGAGAAATGGAACAGATGAACGAAGGAGCGGGTTCACCTGGCAGAATTGGAGGCGGTGGTTTGAAATTTTCCTGGACGTGGCAGCCCGGGTGGGGCACCCCTGCTCCAACCCGACCACCGTCGTCGCTTGGGGTGTGTCGTTGGTGCACACTGTCCACTCCGTCCAGGGCTCTCGCTCTGTGGCTCTGCTTGGCTCGAGTTCGCTCTCGCAACTTGTCTGCTGCCAGTCGGCCTGTGGCAGCCTCTGACGCATGGTACATCTCTCTACATTACACCTCCGGCCGATCGTGCCTATGTGATGGGATACCAGCCAGGGCCGCAGCTGGAAACGGTCCCTCGACCTATGCAAGCAGGCTCGGTTGAATGCAGCTTCTGCGACGTGAGATGACAGGAGCGTGCCAAATCCTGGAGTGCCCGTGTCTCGCAAGTCTCCCTCTGGCTGACATCCCTTCCTCTCTCCGCATCGAACCTCGGTCCGTCCGTTACTTACCATGTACACAGTCTGCACATACAGCCAAACCCTGCAGTCTCTGGAATTTGATACAGGACAGCGTGCCCGTTACCTCCCCCTCTCCCTTCCCCAATAGCACACAGGGAGTAAGCCGGCTAGGACGTTTCCGGTCTCGGTTCACACCTTGCCCGTATGTAGACGAAGCACGTTGCACCTGTCATGGTCCACGAATTCTCTGAGGGTGTGGTGGCGGTGATGATGGTGGTGTTGGTGGTGTGTGTGTGTGTGTGTGGGATCTAATCTGGCCTCCGACCTCACCATGGAAAGTAACCGAGATCTCAGCCGCCGCAACAGGCGTGCTGACCCAAACAATGCGCCGGCAACTTGCCCCCTGCATAATGCGTGTGTCCTTTTCGTCTTAAGCCTCCACCTCGTTTCTCGAGCCCTCGCTCCGTCTGGTCTTGTGGCCAGGGCCCCAGCTGCAGTTGGACCATGCGGACCTGATCATGGTTGGCGTTTCGAGGGTAGACGGTGCGGTTTTCGAGATGAGCCGATCGGGGGGCATTCTTTGATCCCCCACCCCTGCCTTCGGCCGCCGCATCGTATGTGCGAATTCACTCAGGCAAGCGGCAACGGAAGCAATAAGAGGCCATGTATGATCCGATCTCGAGCAAGTCATACCACGTGCGAGTACGGCATCGCGTGCGGTTCGGACTCTGTGCCGTCGAAACCGGCGCTCCTCTTTCATGCCTGCTCGCACGGACGGGCCTGTTACGGAGGCAGGTCGCGGAGATCCAGGGAGGGATCACTCCTGGCGCCGTTCCATAGCGGCCGAGCCGGAGCGATTTTCTGGATTTGTTCCGAGCGTTTTACCCTGGGCCGCCGCGGCAAGGGTCACATCATCTCTTTCAGGATATCTTCTGGAACTCTGCTGGAAGCATGTTCGCAGATGATCTCTTGGCCACCTTGTTTGATTGCCCGGTGTGCCGCACTAGCGCCATCCACGGGCGGTTTATTATTTTGTTTTCTTGTTCTGAAGCAGGGCAGCAGACGAGGTTGGCGACAGCGTAGCATCACGGGTCTGCCGAGAACGGAGCGCTTCAACTGCAAAGTATATCAGTCAGATCGACCCCTGTTCACACGTTCGACGACCCTTCAGCCTGTTGATCGGGGGCCCATTGCCACTCGGCTGTAGCTCAGCATCGCTTCAGGAGTCCAGATGGAACGGCCAAGTCCATCGTCGTGAGCGTGAGGCTGCGCACAGGACGCGATCCGTCGATGGTGGTGGTTGGGACTGGCTGCGCAGGCCGGGAAACCCTACGATCCTCGCGGGGCGACCGCAAGCTGGCCAAGTGGCCGCCCTTCCTGACGTGCATATACATTGGCTGGGCATGTCGTCTGCAGCTCATCTCCTAGCTTCGCCGTCGATTGGACCGGCTGGTCGCCGCGAAGGTCCGGGTGCCGATATTGCAGACCCAACGACGGCTGGGCTTTGGCAGAGATAACTGCGGCAAGTCGCAGGCCGGCCGCGAGACCGCAGGATGCTGCGCAGTGAATCTCGTATGATCCAGGGTACTCTGTACGGAGGACACAAGGCCTTGCCCTTCCTCCCCCACCCCTGATCATCTCGACACATGTTTGTGTCTGGTGACGAAAGTTTGTCTATGCCAGCAGCTGATGCACGTGCAAATCAAAAGGCATGCCCAAATTAAGGAGGTGGCTTCCACGCATCGCTCCCAGTGGCTTCGGGGCAGCCGTCGGATGTTGGCATGGAATGCAGGTTGTGGTGGTGGTCAGAGGACCGCAGACTGCATTGTGCAGAAAGAAGAGGTTAAACGAAGCCCAAGCTTCCAGAACAACCAGTGAGAGAATCCCTGCTGGAGCTGCTTCGGTGGGGCCGCTGTACGGAGTACGCCCTCATTTTGGTTAGGCGGGGGAGCACGTGATGGGGCGTTGGTCTGTCATGCCAATTGAACCTCGAAGACGCGACGCGACTGGATTTCCATGTCCCACCCCACGAATCCCGCTTCCCACTCGCCCACCCCAACACTTCAGGCCCCCTCCGCCCTTTTCGGTTTCGATCCCCCCCCGAGCTAAATTGTTCTGGCTACAATGGAGTACTGGCCCCGAAAGGGGCGGCCGATGCTTCTGGCCGCTCTGGAAGCCGTCTGCGACACGGTCGAAGACGAGCTCGCTGCTGGTGCGTGAGCTTGAGCCCCTCAGTCCCTGAAACTGGAATTCGCGTTCCTAATAACCCCGCAGAATGCCAACGGCAACGTGATGCCTCGGAGCGCGAAATCAGTCAATTAAAAGCAACAGCATCAAGGGTAGCACAGCTGGAGCAGCAGAACCGTGCTCTCCTCCAAGAGCTTGATCAGCTTCGAACCGAGCGACCCCCCACCTTCGCCCACCTTCCTCAGTCCTCGGTTGGGGAGGGTCCATTGCCGACCGCACGGCCACCGCTGGCCGACATGTCCACCAACGCCAAAATCGGGGGTTTGGGCACACAAGAGAAACCGGACTGGGAGAAGGAATATACGAAACTCTCCCTCCGGTACACGGCATTGCAGGAGCGTGAGGAGGAACGACAGCGCCGAGCAAGGCAGTACCGCGAGTCTCGGGACAGCTGGATGAAGTACGCCCAGTCGCTGGAGACCAAGAACCAGAAGCTTGAAAAGAGGCTAGAGCGTCACGGAAGCGCCGACGAACCACTTTCCTTCACCAGCAGCGCCAGACCTCGACCAGCTCGAGTCGGCCCTCCGGGCGACAATGCATCCGGCACGATAGCCCTGGGCCGAAGCATCGCATCCGACACGGAACCAGCGACCCACTCGAAGCCAGCCAAGGATGGCACCCATGTGCCGGCGGGCGATGACGCTGCCGCGGCTCCCGCTCACTCCGAACAACACCCGGATGAGGACACGCAGAACGAGAGCGAAGGGGCAGATGAGCTACCGTCTTTGCCCCCGAGGATGATTACTGAAGCTCCAGTCACCATCAAGCAAGAGCCTTCCTCTAACCCCCCAGTCATCATATCCGAGAGGACAATACGCAAAAGGAAGCACGCCGAGGAGGGTTCGGAGACATCAGTTGCGGCCCGTAAAATCAAGAGCGAGCCGAGCACCAGCTCGGACCCCATCATCACCGGCGAAGCCGCCACGTTCTGCCCGCACGAAAGCATCGACTTGGATGGGGAGGAGCGTGGAATGCCAACACCAAGGAAGCAGCGCGCCTTGGAGAATCAAGGTTTGCGGGAAGAAAGCAATGCGATTCCTGTGGCGGAGGATTTCTTGGGCGGGCTTGGTTTTGATGGACCACGCTTGGACACAAGACGCCACCGAGACGATCCTAGGCTCCCGGTTGCATCTACTTTGACCACGCCTGGTATTCCGGGGGCGCAGAAGAACGGCCGATCACCAGTTAGAGCAGGCTGGACGCTGGGCTCCGGCATCGCTGATGTCGCCGAAGAAACGGCTGAGTCGTTTTACTCTCCAACCCCGAAGAAGGCCGGGACGGGAGCCACGGCTCAAACCCCAATCCCTGGGCGATTGCAGTCATTGTTGAACCAAAGCTCACCGGAGAAGAAGACCCCATTTCTCCCCTCAGTTCGCGCAAGTCGTCAGGGCATGAAACGGGGGGTAGGGGATAAAGACGCCGAGGACACGCCACCCGGACATACCGGACGATCCCATAAACACCTTTCCAGGACGCTTTCGCCGGCCAACGGCCCTTTAACCGCGTCTCCCCGACGACGTTCTCCGGCCAAGGCACCGGTTCGACTCCGGGACCGGCCAATGGCAGAGCTGAGGCCGGAAGATTTCAAGGTCAACCCAAAATCCAACAACGGTTACAAGCAC
Source organism: Staphylotrichum tortipilum (assembly GCA_033296695.1). Classification (NCBI taxonomy): domain Eukaryota; kingdom Fungi; phylum Ascomycota; class Sordariomycetes; order Sordariales; family Chaetomiaceae; genus Staphylotrichum; species Staphylotrichum tortipilum. Next base: position 49,292 of record MU855370.1, on the reverse strand, counting down.
GCCTTCGACGAGGTTGTGCGCAACAGGGAGGAGCGGGCCGAGCTCGCAGGGTGTACCGACCCGAACTGCTGCGGCAAGGATTTCCGGGCGATGGCAGAGTCAGAACTCAGTGCGGGCGGGCCGGGAGTCCTCTTGCGGATTGCCGACACCAAGATGATGGAGGAATACATGGGCAGCGAGGCGTACCGTCTCGTCGACATGACACGCGAGGAACGGCAGGATACGTGGCTCAAGGCCAAGATACAGGACCTGGCGGACCGGTATGGGCGGCACCGGCATCGGTACGCAAGGAGGCCGTCGCCGCCGGGGTACTGGGACCCGGATTTTCCCACAACGCAGGAGATTGAGCAGAACAAGGAGGAGGCAGAGAAGCTGGAGCGGGCGATGGTTGAGGAGAGGTGGCGGGCGGCGATGCGCGGGGCCGGGAGGTGGCTGTTTAGAGATGAGTGAGGGGTGAGCAAACGAGGGATGTGGGATGGTTCTACGTAGAGTAGAGAGCAGGGTGGATCGGACGATAGATTTCCGATGGCAGCCCCAATCGGCATGCCATCTGCCTAACTGCGGAGAGCTATGTTTTGAGTTGGTTGCCAGAATCTGCAGTTTCATCGACGGGTTCAGTCTGGCCAGCGTATCATGTCCTACTGCTTATTGATTTCTTGAATGCACAATGGGTGGCAGGACACTGGTAACAGCAAATTTAACAAGCAGAGTGCAAATTGGCCAGATTGCGACTCTTCCAAGCCATAATGACGTTAACTAGCTGTATGCAGCTTTTGTTTTGGCCGTGTTGTTGTGAAGGGTGCCTGAAATCTCCACCTGAGCTGGGTGGTGTTTGTTGACGACCCCTTTCGGAGTTGGCGAGTGGTGGTGATGTTCCAGCGCCTATTTAAGTCCCGGGTGTGCCCCCCAGTAAACTGAACTGCAGCCAGCCAGCATAGGGACAGTATCCGTAGGTGCCACCAACCCTGGTCTCAGAGTCTTGGCTGTAGATGGGCGACAGCTGCGAGTGGCCCGAGCGTCGACCAGGCATCTGCCGCTGTTGTCTTCCAATTCTGCGAATCGCATAAATTTTGTCCCAGAGGTGGAAACCCGACCAGCGAAAGCTCCAACATTGCCTTCGCTTGGCGTGCCCATTTGCGCGTTGCTTCGCTCACACGACGACGCCACTCAATGCCCTCGCATCTCGATCCTGCCGTTTCTTGCCTTTATTCGAGGCTAACCACGGCAGCGACGCACCGGATATCGCTCTGACCGACGCGTGCCAGTCACACCCACAGCAACAGCAACGACGAAGCGGAGAGGGAGTGTGCTTGGAAACGCAGTGCACCAGCAGCAGGAGGTCGCACGAAGCACCCGGCCCGCAGGAAAGAGTCAGCAGCGCCGCCCCCAGCGCACCGGCAGGTCGCAGGTCACAGGTTGCAGAGCTGCACGGTGCAGGTTGCAGGAGCCGCCACAAGGACCAGAGCAGAGCAGAGAGCAGAGCAGAGTCAGCGGCAGAAGGCGGCCGACCAAGTCCCGACGAGAAAGCAGTCGCAGTCAGTCACGGCAGCTGCACCAGCACCCGGATCAGCTGCACCCACCAACAGCAGTACCCGGACCGACCATCGTTGAAAAACTGCAACCGCCCCCAAATCCGTCAGCGTCGCCATCCCCGACGCCGTCTCCCCCCAGCCGCTGCGTGCGCCAGCTCCCCCGTCCCATCCTGGCCTGCCCTGGGCCCCCGACTCAGGCCCTCTCGCCGCGGTGGCCCTCACGCCGAGTGAGCAGCTACCGCATCAGCCACCACACGGCACACCCCAGGCCGGCATGATGAACAACCGCGGGCATCTGCCGGCTGGGCAGCAGCAGGTGCAAGGCGGCGCCGACATGGGCCATGTCCCCACCCCCTCCGGTCCCCCCTCCCGCCGCGGAGGCCGGCCCCAGCACTACCCACCTGCCCACGGCTACCACCATGCGCACCACCATCATCAGCAGCATGTTGCCCAGCCCATGTACGCCAACTACATGGCCGCCCCGTACGGCAGCGCCCACTACTACATGCCTCCGCCCTACCAGAACGGCTCCATACCCGGCCCTGCCGCCTACATGCCGTATCCCAACGCCGCCTATGGCCGCTCGCCCCAGGCCGCCATGCAGCACTTTGTGCCCATGCAGCCCCAGCCCTACGGTCGCCCTCCTCAGCACTCCCCGATCGTCTCGTCGCCATACCATCCTCCTCCCGCGGCCGCGCCCGTCGTCTCTCCGATGCCACACACCCCGTCGTCGACGCACTCCCATGTCGCCCCGCCTCCAACCATGACTCGTCCGGTCCAGCAGCTCCCCGAGGTTCTCCCCCACCACCCCGTATCTGCCCCGGTACACGCGCCCCAGCAACATGAGCCTCAGCCCAAACCCCACCCCGAGCCGCAACAGCAGACCCATTACCCGCAGAAGGCTTCCGTGTCCCACATTGCGCCGCCCGCTGCCCCGGCCGCATCCGCAAAGCAGCCGTTCAGACCACCGGTAAGTTGGCCATTTTCGCCTGACATCCTTTCCTCGCCCCTTTGGAACAAGCACTGACTGCTCGCTACCCTCTAGCTCCCTTGGCTCTCGCGGCCCGATCTCCCTTTCCCCAAGCGCACATCGAGACTGAAGAAAAAGAAGGCCCTCGGCGCGGATGCGCGTCGCTTGGAGTTGCCGGGACAGCATGCCCCGGGTGCCGACACCCCTGCGGAGACACAGACCAGCACTGCTGTTGAGAAGCCAGAGCCTCAGCCCGCCGTGGCTGCGCAACAAGCCGCCAACGCTGCCGTCCAAGAGCCGGAAGTCAAGGCCGAGGCTCTCACTGCCCGATCCGAGACCTCTTCCACAAGCCAGCCCTCTGAGGACACCGTTGCCAGCTCGCCGACCACACCGAGCTCGGTCCAGCCGGCCAAGGTGGCCACCACCGCACCCAGCGCCCCGGCCGCTGCGAAGCCTGCGGTGCCTGCAGTGCCTGCACTCCCCGTGGTCCCTGCCTTGCCCAAGGCCACCCCCAGGGAGACGAAGCCAGCAGCCAACGCTGAGCAGAGCCCTGCCGCTGCTGCTCCCGAGCCGGAGCCCGAGTCTTCCACTGCCCCGGCGACTGAGAGCGAAACCGCACCCGTCGAGGTGGAGACAACCGAGGCCGCCCCGCCTGCCCCAGCTTGGTCCAAGCCCAAGCTGTGGGCAGGTCTCTTCTCCAAGCCTGGTGCATCTGCTGCGAGCACAAGCGCCGCGGCCACCGCTGCCCAAGCCCAGGCCAACGGCAACGCTACGGAGGGCTCGGCGGCTGTGCCGGCAGTCGGCGGCTTTGCCAAGGCCAATGCGAGCTCCCTCGCCCAGGCCCTGCAGGCCTACCGCCCCATTACCCCCGACAAGCTCGCTTTCCTCGAGCCGAGGGGTCTGGTGAACACTGGTAATATGTGCTACATGAATTCGGTAAGCAGTCGCCCAGCCGGGTGGGTCAAACGACTCCTCTGACAGCCCAAATAGGTGTTGCAAGTCCTCATTTTCTCGATTCCGTTTTATGACTTCCTGGACCAGGTCAGCAAGAAGGCGGCCCACAGCTTCAAGAGCGAGACGCCGCTGGTCGATGCCATGTGAGTTTTCCAGATCTGTCACCGCTTGCGGGGTGGTGCTGACTGCGACAGGGTCATGTTCATGCGCGAGTTCAAGGTGATTGACTCGGCTGCGTCGACGGACCAGCTCAAGAAGCGCCTCAAGAGCGAGGAGTATGAGAAATACGGCGAACCTTTTACCCCAGAATTTGTCTACGAGGCCATTCGCACGCTCCCGCGTTTTGCGAGCATGAGAGTATGTTTCAGAATACACTCTTCAACTGATGTATCATGTCGCTAACTCGGTTGCAGCGTGGGCATCAGCAAGATGCCCAAGAATTCCTCGGCTTCCTCCTTGAGGGCCTCCATGACGAGTGCGCCCAGGTCATGCGTGCTGCACCGGTCTCGAGTGCCTCTACCGCCCCGAGCTCGTCGCCCACTTCTCCTACCTCCTCCCGCGCCAACGAGGGCCTGGAGGCGGCCGACGACTGGCTCGAGGTCGGACCCCGCCAGCGCTCCGCCGTGACTCGCTCCTCGGGCCACTCCCACACGGCGTCGCCCATCACCAAGATCTTTGGTGGCCAGCTCCGCTCGGAGCTGCGTGTCCCGGGCAACAAGAACTCGGTCACCCTCGAGCCCTACCAGCCCCTCCAGCTCGACATTGGCTCGCCCGAGATCCGCAACATCATTGACGCGCTCAAGGGCCTCACGCGACCCGAGGTTCTCCACGGCGACTTCAACTCACCACACGGCAAGGACGTTCGGGCGACCAAGCAGGTCTTCATCGAGTCCGTGCCGCCGGTTCTGATCCTGCACCTGAAGCGGTTCCAGTTCGACGCCGAGGGCTACGGCGGCACCGTCAAGATCTGGAAGAAGATTGGCTACCCGCTCGAGTTCGAGTTCCCGCGGGAAGTCCTGTCGCGCCAGACCCGCAACACGATCCTCTCGGACAACTTGGGCGCCCCCCGGTACCGTCTGATCGCGGTCGTCTACCACCACGGCAAGAATGCCAGCGGCGGACATTACACGGTTGATGTGCGCAGACAGGATGGCCGGGAGTGGATCCGCATTGATGACACGGTCATCCGGCGGGTGCGGGACGAGGATGTGGCCGAGGGCGGGGCCGAGGAGGAGCCCACCAAGACGGAGGGACGCAGGGAGGCGAGCGGCGCTGCCTCTGGCAACCGGTTCCAGAGCATCAACGACGAGGATACCGGTGATGAGGAGGGCTGGAAGCAGGCGGCCGGCGGCAAGAAGTGGAGCAGCGTCGTCAATGGGGCGTCGACTCCAACCACCAGCGGGCAGAAGGCCAAGCAACAGCACAAGGAGAGCATCAAGGACAACAAGGTGGCGTACCTGCTGTTCTACCAGCGAATCTGAGGACGGAGCTATGCGGAACTAGATGGCTCTTGGTGTGGCTGCTCGGCAGCATGGCAGGGCATGAGAGGCGGGACATGGCACGAGCACGGGGTCTCATGGCGACCGGTACGCATCGCGGCGGGTCGAAGCGTGGCCCTGGTTGATGGTTCATGCCATTGATTCCGTCCAGCCCGCGAGATTGTCACAGCGTTGGCTTGGTGTATCCTGCAGGCCTTTGGCGCCCTTGGGCGGACGTCGCCTATGGGGGAAGTTGCGGCGCCAGCATTCCCATTACCGGCTTCAAATCGGGACACCACCAGACATCCCGACACAACCCGACTACTCCTTTATCAACCCTCCCTTCTTGTTAACAACCATCCACCCGCCTACCCTTTTCCCGATCTCCGACCCCCGACCTCCGAACCAACCTCCGACACCCCTCGCACCAAACCGATCTACACTCTTATCGACCCCCTACCCACCTACCGACCTCGTTGACCAACCCCCTCCCCGAACTCCCCTTGTCCCGCCCAATTCATCGCCGGGCACTGACCCGCAGTGCGCCGCCCCTTGTGTATCGGCGGCTGATGAGGGCAAAATGCCCCAGGCCGGGCCGTTCAAACTGTCTTGTTGGGCGTATGTCCTTAGAGATTTGGAGAGCCCGTGGACATGACACTGCCGAGTGCGGCTGTACTTAGACATGTACTGTACCGACGGGCTCGGTGGCCAGTTGATAGGAAGCAGAAGAAGATGCATGATGCAAGCAATCCTGTTGTCTAGATAGGAATAACGTATTTGCGTAAATAAAAGTTGATATTCTAATGCGGATGGCCGTGTCTCTTGGTGTTGTGGGCATGTTTCCGAGGCAGACTCAATGTCACTGCCAGCAGCCATTCTCGGAGGCCCTGCCGTTCTCAGACATTCCCCATTGAGTTTCTAGATGTGTCCCTGTTCGGTACTTTCCAGAATGTATGTCCTCGGCATTGCCCCAGGACACACTCACAACAAACGGAGGGAGGAGCATACAAACAAGCGGCACTGTCGCAGCCCGTATTGTACTGAATGACAGGGGGGGTTGGCAGGTCGCTCAGGCGGTGATCAATGTGCTGAATGCCTCAGCCGCACTCTCCGCTTCACAGCGCTGAATCGACCCATCAGGCAGCTGCCCCTCTCATTCCCACAGCAGGCACATGGCGCTGGTGCTCGCCTCACTTTCAGCAGCCCAGCGCAGATGGAACCTCAGGTTTCCTGCAACAACCACCACCACCACCACACCACCACCACCACTTAAACTAATACCCGTACCCTTAACCCATCACCCTCTCTTGGACTGCCGAGGGTGTTTCTGGCTTGCGGCGACATTCTGGATTCTGCCTCTGCATGTATCCCATCGCACATCGCACTGCATCTCATCGCGCGCCTGCCTCCTCTCGCATCATCTCACGTCTCGCTGCCTCACTCATGGTTTCCACGGTTTCCAGCTGAGGCAGCTCATCCCGTCATCCATCATCCATCCTCACCTCGCACCTCGATCCCACATCCCGCGCTCGCATTCCACATTCCACAACCCACAGCTCGCAACCATATCATCCCACACGACGCCCCTTCCGACTTAACGCTCGTCACCTGCCACGTGCCTCGCCCAACCTCAGCAGCCGCCGCAAACGACCACAAACCACCGCAACCAACACAGCAAGCACACGGCACACCCGGTCCATGAAGGCAGCGCGCCCGCGCACGCTCCCAGACAACCGCCCACCATGGATGCCATGAATGCCGTCTTACGCAACTTCAAGCTGATACCTTGCCCGGCGGGAGACGGCTGCAGCAAACCCACCTGCCCGTGGCAGCACGCGCGGGACCAAACACCAGCGGCCGCCCAGCCCGACCCTGCGGCTGCAGATGGCGGGAGCCAGGACCAAGATGGGCCACGAAAACGTCGAAAGGTCTTCTCTGAACCTGCGTCTACCCCAGCACAGCCTGCCTCGTCGTCAGAAGCAGGGCAGCCCTCCTCGGTCACCCGCCCCGTTTCGCCTCCTCCCTTGAGACGAAGAGCACCCAAGCCCCCAACAAAACCATTGCCATCCGCTGCCTCACCAGCAGGACTAACACCACCACCAACAACAACAACCAAGCCCTCACCGTCTGCTTCAGCCGTTGCACCGTCATCCGCGCCAGCACCCATGCTTGGACCCCAGAGCACCACCACCACCACCACCACCACCACGCACCAAAAGGTGGTACCCCAGCGCGGCGCCACGCCGCAACAAAAGGTCGCACCCAGGAAACCTGAAACCCTGAATCCCCGGCACCTCAAGACGGCCGCCCCCGCCACCCACGACTTTCGGTACAAGGTCCTCAAGCTCCTCCACGAGCAGTTCCAGCGTCTCAACAACGAGCTCAAGAAGGACGCCAAGGACGATGAGGAGAAGCTGGTCCTTTCGGCCCAGGAACTCATCTGGCTAGCCCTGGACGAGGAGCAGAAGATGGCGACCGAGAAGCCCTCCGTCTACCAGAACATCATCAAGAACCGCATCACCACCTACAAGCGCATGACGCCCGGCCAGTGGAAGACGGAGCGCGCCGCCGAGCGCAATAAGAAGAACGCCGCCGCCGCCCCGGGCTCCGGCTCCCCCAGGAAGCCGCTGTTGGGCCCGCCCAAGGTCGTCGACACGGGCCTCACTCCCCAACAGGAGGTTGAGTTCCTCACCCACCTCCTCACGCCCATCGACAGCCTCGCAAAGTGGGGCTACGTCCCGACGCCCCCTTCGGACAAGGAGATCGCCAAAGCACGCGAGGGTGAAGAAGCCGCCCTGGGCTACGAGGTGTGTGACCGGTGCACGACGCGCTTCCAAGTCTTCCCCGGGCGCCGTGAAGAAGACGGCGCGCTCACCTCGGGCGGGAAATGTGTCCACCACCCGGGGAGGTTCTACTTCCCCGAGCGGACGCTGCGGGGCGATTCCGACCGCCCTGCCAAGCGGTACCGCTGCTGCCAGCAGGTGGTGGGCGAGTCGCCGGGGTGTGTGAGCGGGGCCACGCACGTGTTCAAGACGACGTCGCCGGCGCGGCTGGCGGCGCTCGTGCCGTTTGCGGAGACGCCCGGGAATGAAGGCGTGCCGCCGGACCGCGCGGTGTGTTTTGACTGCGAGATGGGGTATACGGTGCGCGGGATGGAGTTGTTGCGGCTGACGGCGACGAGCTGGCCGGACGGGAGGGAGCTGCTGGATGTGCTGGTGCGCCCGGTCGGGGAGATCTTGGATCTCAACTCGCGGTACTCGGGCGTGTGGCCCGAGCATCTGGTGAATGCACAGCCCTGGTCGGAGAGCGACACCACCCAGCTGTCAACCCAACACCCACAACCCCCGGCCTCAGACGAAACCAACCCCCCAAAACAACAAAAGAAAACCCCCATGAAAATCGTCCCCTCCCCCACAGCTGCCCGCACCCTCCTCTTCTCTCTGCTCTCCCCTTCCACCCCCCTCATCGGCCACGGCCTCGAAAACGACCTCAACGCGGCCCGCATCATCCACCCCACTCTCATCGACACGATCCTCCTTTTCCCGCACCCCCGGGGCCTGCCCATGCGCCACGGTCTCAAGATGCTGATGGAGACGCGGCTGAACAAGGCGATCCAGGTGGAAGTGGAGGGCGGGGTCGCCAGGGGACATGATAGCGGAGAGGATGCGAGGGCGGCGGGGGAGCTGGTCAGATTGGTAGTGGGGGAGCGGTGGAAGGGGATGAGGATGAGGGGGTGGAAGGTGGGGAGTGGGGGGTTTGTGGCGCCGGAGGGGGAGGAAGGGACGGGGGAGGGGGGGTTGAGTGAGAGGTTTCTTGAGGAGGGGGAGGTGAAGGATGCGTAGGGCCGTCTGGAACCTGGTATGTGGGTGATGCCTGGGGCCTTCTCGGAACTCGGTGGATGATGCCGGCTACCTCGGAACGGGACAGTAGGGGAGACTGCGGTGGGTTTGCTCTGGCCTTTTTTTTTTGGCAAGGAAATGCAAGCAGAAGGGTGGTAGGATGAGGCATGGGCGCGGACGTGCTTGCTGTCTGTCTGGCGATGATTCAATGGAGATGGCAGCAACACGGTGGTTGGTGGGGGGGGAGGAAGCAAATGACATCTTTCGAGCTCGCTACGCTACGCTACGCTAACGATACCTAGGTAGACTCATCAAGTCCTCTGCATATAGCATAACTGGAAGTGTGTTATCAGCGGATGCTGCTCTGGCGGTGGGCGGAGGTGATGGCTGTGTGGTGGTGGTGGTTTTGTTTGGTCTGCGAGGTGGGTTGGGTTGTCTGTTTCGGTTTGGGTGGTTTCTTTGTCGTTTGGTATGTGCCTGTGTCGAGATTGTGTGTCTGGTGGTAGTTTTGTTTGTCTGGTGCTGCTGGGTCCATCCTTGGGCTGGAGTTGGGAACCCCTTTGTGACGTCAACAAAGGGAGTCGTGATGGGCTGGACGGAGTCAGGAGAGGCTGACGTCGGGGGAAGGAGAGGAGGGGGTGGGGATGGATGAGAGTTTGTACGTAAGATGATGCGCTTGACTTGAAGGTCTGAGGTTTTCGCTGGAGTTGGGGCTGTCGTGGTGATGATGATGGGTGTTTTGTGTGCTGGTGTTGGTTCCTGTTGATGCCCTCGACAACATCATAACTTCAACCACGTTGTTACTCTCAACCTCCTGGATTACTGACCCGGGGGTATACTTCAAGATGGACTACCCAACAGCCGAAAAGATGCTCGCCAAGAAGGTCGTCGACTCGGACAAAAGTGCGATCCTTTCCTCCCTCCTACCATCCAACCCCCAACTAACCACCCCCCCCTCTCTCCCCTTCTCCCCAATCAGTCTGGGCCACCCTCATTACAAACACCGCCTACCTCCCCGGTCTGCTCACCCTCTCCTTCTCCCTCCGCCGCGTCTCCTCCCGCTACCCCCTCGTCGCCCTGCACACGGGCACCCTCCCCCCCTCGGCCCTCGCCGCCCTGTCCAGCCGCGGCATCCCAACCCAGCAGGTCCCCGTCCTCCACCCCGGCCCCTCCCCTTTCTCAGACGACGAAAATGACCCCAGCAAGGGGTGGTACGCGGACGACCCGCGCTTTCGGGCGTCGTTCACGAAACTGGTGGTGTTTGGGCTGACGGGGTATGAGAGGGTATGTTTGCTGGATGCAGACATGGTGGTGGTGCGGAACATGGACGAGTTGTTTGGGGTGGAGCTGGACAGGGAGGGGAGGCTGTTGGCGGCGACGCACGCGTGCGTGTGCAACCCGAGGGGGTTTGGGCATTATCCGAGGGATTGGAAACCGGCGGAGTGTGCGTACAATAATCGGGGGTTGATGGAGGGGTTGGGGGTGGAGATGACGGGGGGTGGCGGTGGGAGAGGCGGTGGAGGTGATGTCGATGGTGACAGCAGCAGTGGCCGTGGCAATACCAACGGAGCCATTGGCACCACCACCACATACCACGGACACAGCCTAGGCCAACTCAACGGCGGGCTGCTCCTCCTCCGCCCCTCCCCCCCACTCCTGCACTCCATCACCACCTTCCTCGCCTCGCCCACGCTCTCCCCTGCCACCCTCCCGTTCGCAGACCAGTCGCTCCTCAGCACCCTGTTCCACAACCGCTGGACACCCCTCCCGTACATCTACAACGCACTCAAGCCCATGCGTGAGGCTGGGGTGCATGGTGGAGAGATGGAGGGCGGGATATGGAGGGATGGGGGGGTGAAGTGCGTGCACTATATCTTGACGCCTAAGCCGTGGGAGTTGAAGGGCAGAAGTGAAGGGGGTGTGTTGGAGGGGTGGTGGTGGGAGGTGGAGGGAGAGAGGAGGCGGTGGGAAGATGAGATGGGGATTGGGGCAGATGGGGAGAAAGGGGGCAGTTGTTCGAGGCAGATGGGGGAGTTGGTGGGGGAGGGGAGGTGGTCTGTCGTTGGGTGAGGTGTTCTTTCTGGGAAATGACTTGAGACTGAACACGGTGAGAGACACTGCAGATAGATGGAAAACCAACACATACTCCATTCTCGTCAGGCAGCCGAAGCGGGGAATAAATAGCACACAGAGTAGTAATAGTAATACACGGCTCGTCAGAGTATCGTCTCATCGTCATGCCTGTCTCTCCCCCCGCTCACGCCCTCCCAACATTCATCAGCAGGTTCGTCCCCTTGCCGCCTCCCGGCAGGTAGGCAACGTTGGGGTTGCTGGCGAGGGTCTGTGCGATCTCGCGGCTGGCCTCGATCTTGCGGATCTGGATGAGGCCGTCGCCGACCTTGGCGATGGCCTTGCTGATGGTGTCGGCGCTCTCGGCCTCGCCCTCGGCGCGGATGACGTTGGCCTGGCGCTCCTGCTCGGCACGCTCGACGATGAAGCGGGCGCGCTCGGCGTCCTGCTGGGCGATCTGCTTCTGCTCGACGGCCTTGGTGAACTCCTTGCCGAAGGTCATGTGGGTGATGGAGACGTCCTCGAGGGCGATGTTGAACTCGCGGGCACGCTTCATCAGGTCGGTGCGGATACGGTTCGAGACGGCCTCGCGCTGTGTGATCAGCTCGGCGGCGTCGAACTGGGCGACGATGGACTTGAGCACCTCGTTGCCGATGGAGGGGAGCACGCGCTCGTCGTAGTCTTGGCCGAGGGACTGGGGGGTCGGAGTTAGCAAAGCACTCGACGGAATGGGCGGAAAGAAGAGGATGGATGGAGGCAACGCACCTGGTAGATCTTGGGGAGGGCCTGGACGTCTGGGCGGTGCAGCACGCGCAGGGTCAGGCTGACCATCTGCAGGTCCTTGCTGCCAGTCGTTGTCGGGATGATGCGCGGCTTGGTGCGCACGTCAAAGATGATGGCCTTCTGCAGCCATGGCACCAGGAAGTGGGTGCCCTCGTTGACGACGGTCTCCTTGACACCCGACAGACGGTCGAAGATGACGGCGCGGGTGCCAGCCTTGACGTCGTAGATGGACGACTCGAACAGGGACCAGCCGACGACGGCCGGGATGGCCGCCTTGGAGAGGAAGTTGAGGCTTCGTGTGGTCATTATTCCTGTGGAGGGGTGGTTTGTGGTGGTGTGTCGGAGGGGCTCGCTGCTCACTGCCGGCAGCGGTCGGGCGTCGGCGGGAGGAAGGGGTTCTTCTTCACGTGGGGGTGGGGTGGCGGGGGCGGCGTGGGAGGGTCGTGGTCAATGTCGTTGGTGTCGTTGTTGTCGTTTGGCGTCGTGGGCCGTGCCGTCGTCGTGGACTTGTCGATGCTTCTTGTCGAGGTTTCCCGTTTCCACAAGGAGCTTGTGCAAAAGTGGGGCACAACGCCCAGAGCTTTCCCTGGCCAGCCTTGGCGGTGGTCCGCGCTAGTCCAGATCGGGGTGCTGGTGCTCGGCTTCGTCGACTGATTTCAGTGCAAACCACAAACAGCGAATCCGCGATCCATTCCGACCGACGTCAACCACGAACCCACCACCACCACTCGACGACTCCCGCACCGTCCACCCCTCCCCCCGATCCACGATGCGCCCGACTCAGACTCTCCTCGGCGGCGGCGGCGGCATGCCGTTCGGCAAGCACAACAAGTCAGTCCCTCGGCCCTCCCAGTGACGCCCTGTAGCCCAGCCCACTGCGCCTTTTCCCGAACTTCCGACGGGACCACCCGGCCTCGTCGAAGCTGCCCGCAGGCGCATTGGGCCGGCCAATTCCTTGCACTGGCAGCTGCTAACCTCTCTTTCCAGTTTCATCGGCGGATGGGGCAACTTTGGTGAGTGACTCTTAGACGCAGCGGATGGGAGGGCATCAGAGGCACGACGAAGGAAAGAGGGGCACGGCCGAGCTGGGCCGAGGGTTGGAATCAGGGAGAGATGGAGGATGAAGAGACGGAGAGGGAGAAACCAAGAGATGGACAAACTGCGGCCGCCCTGCACACCAATCCCGCCCGACACGAGAACGAACCTCTGTCTGACCCTATCCCTCTCCCCCAGGCGGCATGAAGCAAAAGGGCATCATCACCTACGGCATTGCCCCCAACCGCCAGAACCCCCTCGCCGGCGTCGCCCACGACGCCATCTTCAACACCTGGCGCCGCTTCAGCTCCCAGGTCCTTTACTGGGCCCCCGCCGTGGCTGGTGGCTACTACCTCCTCAACTGGGCCGTCGAGCGGTGCGCACCCCCACCCTTTCTCGTCCCCCCCCTGCAGCACCGTGAGAGCCCACAGCTGACCCGACGCCAGGAACCACTACCTCAACTCCAAGGCCGGCCGCGCCGAGTTTGGCGGCGAGGAGTAAGGTTGTCGTCGAGGCAGTTGGCAGAGTCGAGGGAAGGGATTGTGTGACCCATCGAGGCACACGTGTACATCACTGATAGAGTGACGATAGACCGGGTTGCTGCTCCCTCTCCGACCACTAACACGGTCGTTTTGGGTGACTGCCTGCCATATACACTGACGCTGAGTTTGTTGACGCTGAGTTTGAGCTGCAGCAGTGATGCAGCATGCCGGACCCTCTGGTTGCACCAGGACGCACCCAAGCTCGATGAGAGGAAGTTGGCAGGTCCCGACAGTGAGGTATCAACACAAGTAGGCCTTCATATAAACAATGGACCGGGCATACTCAGTGATCAACTAGGTTTCGATCATTCTACTCATACACACCACGGTTAAATTCCTTCCAGGGTGGCACTCCCCACCCCCACTCACTCACTACCAGGCGGGCAAGGGTTAATTTGACCCTCGCTATGCCTGATCCAACCACCCGCCTCGACCGTGCCCTTCCTCCTGCAGCAATACACCGTCCCGCCCAGCAACACCACATCCACCGCATTCCCGTGCCCGTATCGGGAGCCTGTGTCACCACCGGCTCGGCGGGCGCCGTGCGGCCCTCAACGCGGCGTGCAGGAGCCGGCGGGAGGATTCAAGCCCATGTGTGTCCAGTTGAACACTTGTCCAGTTCCGTTGATTTTGAGTGTTTGAGACCGCAGCACCCGTCTTCAACCAATATCACCACCAAATTGAATGCCACTGAATCAAGCCACACCCCTGATCACAACCATGGAGAAGCCGCCGCATACCAGCGGCAACGAGACCTCAGAGCAGCCCACACCCCCAACCAACTCCCCATCCAATGAACCCCCAGCCGACCACCCTTCAGCAGCCTCAACAGCTACCGCCAAAGATCAGCCCCCGTCAACAACCACAGCAGCCCAAAATGCTTCTGCCACATCCCCCGCCGACCCTCACAGCCCTTCCAAAAACGAATACATGCACGGCTGGCGCCTGTACGCCCTCACCGCCGGCATCTGGATCGCCCTCTTCCTCTCGACACTCGAGACCACCATCGTCAGCACGTCGCTGCTGTCCATCGCCGACGCGCTGAGCGGCTTTGAGGAGCGGAACTGGGTTGTCACGGCTTATTTTCTGACCTATACCGGTACGTCTACGATTTCATGCCTCTCGTCTGGTGGTGGTGGGGGTAGGAGGAGGGTGTGCTGACTTGGGGGTGACAGGATTCCTGGTTATCTACGCCAAGCTGGCCAGCATCTTTGGCTCCAAAACCATGTTCCTCTTTGCGCTCACCATGTTTACCCTTTTCTCCGTCGCCTGCGGGGCAGCGAGGACCATGACGCAGCTGTTAGTCCTCAGCCCCTACTGAACCGCCCCTACTGAATCCCCCCCCCCTTTTTTTTTCCTCCTCGGCTGCCCAGTCAAAATGATCATAACCCAACCAGGTTACTGATGCCCACAGCATCATCCTCCGCGCCTTCCAAGGGATAGGCGGCTCGGGCATCTACTCCATGGTGCTCGTCCTCGCCCCCGAGCTGGTCCCCGTGACCGAATACGGCAAGTACATTGGCATCATCTCGTCCGTGTTTGCTCTTGCGAGCGTCACGGGGCCGCTTGTCGGCGGGGCTATTGCCAGCACCACCAGCTGGCGCTGGGTGTTTCTTCTCAAGTTCGTCCCCTCCCTAAGATTCCGGTAGTCCACGGGTTAGTTTTGATACGTCCTTACTGACCGCCCCTCGAAGCGGCCCCCCCGGCGTCCTCGCCTTCCTAATCATCGCCACCTTCCTCCCCTCCAGCAAGGCCCACGACGGCCTGACCCTCCCCGCCCGCCTCCGCGCCAAGTTCTCCCCGCGCAACACCAGCCGCGTCGACTTCCCCGGCGCGGTCTCCCTGCTCGGCGCGTCGGTGCTGCTGGTGTTTGCCCTCGAGTCGGGGGGGACGCGGTACGCGTGGGCCAGCGCGGCGGTGATCGCGCCGCTGTGCCTCTCGGGGGTGTTGTGGGTGGTGTTTGTGGTGTGGGAGATGAGGCTGGAGAGGGTGGGGGGTGTGAGGGAGCCGGTTTTCCCGGTTGGGTTGGTGAGGGGATGGGAGGTGGCGAGTATGATGGTGTAAGTGCCTTCTCACCCAATATTAGACCCCCCAAGCGCGTTTCCCCCTTTTTTTTCCTGACCATCACCCAGCACCACGTTCCTCATCGGCTTCCCCTTCGTCACCATCCTCTTCCTCATCCCGCAGCACGCGCAGGCCGTGTACGGCCTCTCCCCGTCCCGCGCGAGCTTGACGGTCCTGCCTCTCCTCCTCACGTCCCCCGCGGCGACAGCTGCCTCGGGAGTGCTCACCTCTACGTTCAACGTGCCGCCAAGCTACCTCATTATCGTGGGGTCGGTGATCCAGGTGGTCGGGGTAGGGCTGGGTATGGCGATACCCCTGGTTGGGGAGGGGGTATCGGCGCGGCAGTACGGGTTCGAGGCGGTGATGGGGGTGGGGTTTGGGCTGACGCTGAGCACGGTGCTCACGCTGGGGCAGTTGGTGGTGGAGAAAGCGGATGCGGGTGAGACATCCCTTGTTTTTTCAAGAAGTTGACCTACGGTGTGCTGGGACTAACACGACCGCGAACTAGGCGTCGTTATGAGCGCGCTCACGCAGATCCGGGTGCTCGGTGGGACCGTCTCGCTCGCCGTCTGCTCGGCCGTGCTAAGCAACTACCTGCGCGAACACCTGGCTGCTGTGATCACGCCGGCCGAGTTTGGGGCCATCGCCGAGACGTTTGGGGAGATCGAGAAGCTGGGGCCGGAACGGGTGGCCCAAGTACGGCTCGCCTTTGCCGAGGGGTATAGGAGGCAGTTCCAGATCCTGACGGGGTTCAGCGGGGCGGCGCTGCTCGCGGCCTTGTTCTTGATCAGTCGACATCCGGTGACTGTGAAGGAGGTGGCGAGGCGGCGGGATGGAGCCGCGAGTGAGTCTGCGGAAGAGGTCCTGGAGGTGAGGGAGGGAGAGCCTAAAGCTGCTCCGGTATAAAGCGCTGAGCGGCGAACTGGAGGATTTAGGTAATAGCAATAGTCATGGCATCTACCCTTGCATCACCGACTCGTCCAGCAATACGGCACGGTTAGTTCTCGTTGAGCCAGAGCATGTGAAGTACACTCCCCTTCCTGCCTCAGGCCAGAGTGAAGCCCAAGACTTGGACAACAACAACAACCTGCCCCTCTCCTCCCACTTGGGCCTAGCGGGGGGGGGGTTGTGTCTTGACTGGGTCGGCATTGGAATTCGGGGAGTGCAGTCAACTTTCTGGGCATTGGAGAGTCTGGTCTCGTGATACTCTAGCGGTGTTGCTGGCGTCTAGTTAGGTATTCGGGATTATGTTCCACTCCACGCTCTCGGCGCCGCAAACTTCACTTCGCCCAGGTAAATCCCGTGGCGTGCGGGGCCATCAGACAGACACCGAGGTCAGAGGTGTTGGACGGGAGGATTCGACCTGGACACGGGCGGGTGGGGGTCGTTGGTTGACGGTGCCTTGGTTCCTTGGTTCCTTGAATTTGAGCGGCCTCGAAATAGGTGCTGCGCAAGTACTGTAGCATCGGCGCTGCGTGCCATGCACGTTGGCCGAATCAACATCGGCACGGTCGGTTGCTTGACGACGAGAGCTGCAGAGTCGCTGTCCGAGCTGTTTGCCGAGCGAGGGTGGGTGGAGATGGACGAAGGATGTGGGTGGGTGAAGGACGAGCAGGGAATGCAGGCGGGGATCCCTGGGGCTCCATCCCGGGAGCTCACAGCGGGATGGCCCCCCCCAATCGGACCAGTCGAGCAGCACGTGAAGAGTCCCGGCGCTGTGGCAGGGGTCGTCTTTTGTTGAGTGGTGGTGAGTGGTGAGTGGCCGTGGGTGGTGGGTGGGCTGCCCACTGTCCATCCCGTGGGCTGCTGCGAACCCGCTGTGGGCGAGTGGGCTGCCAGGTGCTGGGGGAGAGAGACGCCCAGGAGGGAAGGCCTGGGCATCACCTGCTGGGGACTCTGCGCTAGCGCCGCGTTTTCCTCGTAGCGCCTGGCTCGACAAAACACAGGACTCGTTGAGTGGCCTTCCCTCTTCTTGTGGTCGCGATCCTGCAAGATCCAGCGCGAGCAGAACATCGACGCCCTATCCCTCCCTCCTCGAATCGCGGATCGACAGGCCCGCCCTCGTGCGACCGCTGCCCGCCCCCGTGGAAATTAGGCGACCGATCGGGCTCTAATTTGCAAGCGGCAACAGCAGCTGACGCCTGCATCTGCTATATCGAGAACTCGCCGTCTCTAACACTCGCTCCCACTCGCTCCTCGGTTGCTGTAGTCAGCATCATCGTCTCCAATTCTCCCCCTCGCCCGCCCCGTCGGAGCTGTCGTGTCCTTTCCAACCGCCCGACCCCCTCATCCGCCCCCAACCGCCCCTGCCCCAGGACCGTCCCGCACACGACAGACCCTCGGACCAGTCCGGTGCCGCCGACCACACCTCTCCTGTGTGCTGAGCGCATAGCAACTTGCCCTGGGCCATTCGGCCACACATCTACGTCCATCCCCGCGCCCTCCCGATTCCGGCGCCCCGTCGGGGACCTCGCCCCTCCGAACCGAACCCCGTGGCCCTGTCGCGCCCCGTCCTTCATGGCCTTCTCCATGTCGACAGCAAGATGAACTCGATCAACATCATCTCGGCCCGTGTCTCTCCTCCGCCGAGCCCGTCGCCTTCACGAACCAACTCGCTCACTGCCCTCGCCCTAGCAGTCACCTCCGAAACCGATGGGCCGCGCAAGTCCACCGCCGAGACGGCCCTGGGCAACATCAGCGAGAAAGATGCCTTAGTCGACGAGCCCGACGACTTCAGCCTCGAAGGCCCCCCCGTCGACGACCGCCGAGACCACCCACCCGCCTACACGATCGACGAGTCCACCCCCTTGATACCCCAGGCCAAGGAGCTCAGTCCGCGCGGCTCGCCCTGGGTCCTGTACCCCAAGCGCATCGCAAACGTCTTTCTCAATTCGCTCCGCTGGATGCTGACCACCCTCGCCGCCCCTGGCGTCTACCTCTACGCCTGCCTCTGCGACGAGAACGGCTACTTTGCGCCCCTGCTGCAGCTCAGGCGGCTGCTTGGCTTCTATGACGCGAAGGGCATGGCCCTCGACTATGACGAGGGGATAGCCGGCCCCGAGAAGCGCCGGCGTGGCACCGACGGGTCTGCCCGGAGAAGCGGCAGAACCACGCGCGCCATACGACCGAGCGGCTCCTCATCGTCCGGCCTATCATCCGAATCCGAGTCTGACCCTGACCGTCGGCGGCAAGCCGGCAGCGGCAGCGGCCGCCGCACCGCCAGCGGAAAGCACCTGCGCTCCAAGTCGCTCCCGGACTCGGACGAGACACCCCCAGCGCAACGATCTATACGGATAAAGCTCAGCCCGGACGAGGCCCTGCGCCAACGGAAGCACAGGAAGGCCCAGTCAGCCGGCGCCCACGGGAACGGAAACGGGGGGTCTGGCGGGGGCGGCAGCGGCGGCGGCGCGGTAGGCGACATCTCGGCGCAGCTCAAGTCACCCACCTCCCCCGCCGGCGCCCTGACTAGGTATCCCAAGACGCCGGCCCCGCCGCGCCCTCTCATCCCCCGCCGTCAGCCCTCCTACATCAACAAGAACGTCGAGATGCTCGACGTGCACCACCAAAAGACCCTCATCCTCGACCTCGACGAGACGCTGATCCACAGCATGTCTAAGGGCGTGCGCATGAGCTCGGGCCACATGGTCGAGGTGCGCCTCAACACCACCTACCCGGGCGTCGGCGGCGGGGCTGCTCCCGTCGGCCCGCAACACCCCATCCTGTACTACGTGCACAAGCGGCCGCACTGCGACGAGTTTTTGCGGCGCGTGAGCAAGTGGTACAATTTGGTCGTGTTCACGGCGTCGGTGCAGGAGTACGCCGACCCGGTCATTGACTGGCTCGAGGCGGAGCGCAAGTACTTCTCGGCACGGTACTACCGCCAGCACTGCACCTTTCGCCATGGCGCCTTCATCAAGGATCTGAGTTCGGTCGAGCCGGACCTGAGTAGGGTCATGATATTGGATAACAGCCCGTTGAGCTATATGTTTCATCAAGGTGTGTTTGCCCTTCTTATCCATCCCCTCCCCCTGACCACAAGAAAACTAAGACCATCCCCAGACAACGCCATCCCGATACAAGGCTGGATCAGCGACCCCACCGACAACGACCTGATGTACCTAATACCCTTCCTCGAAGGCCTGCAGTATGTCTCGGACGTACGGGCCCTGTTGGCCCTGCGCGGGGGAGAGGACGGGCAGCATATGGCTTGATGGGGATTGGGGGAGAAACTGCATTTTGTGTTTTTGCTGCTGCTGTTTGCTGTGTCTCGTGTCTATCCCCCCTTATTCCGTCTTTTTTGAAAAGGGATGGGAGGGAAGCTGTGTAGAAAATGGAATGGAACGGGGTCTATAAGCATACCTACTTGTGCATTCTTACACCTGGAGCACATATCTGCATGTCGGGCTTGCAGCATTGGGAGACATACTCATTATGGTGGTTCCTCTTCCGTATTTTTTTGGGTTTCGTGTCAGTTTCTATTACTGAGAGTAGGCCAGCGTCAGAAGATGGGAACGGGGAGGTGAGGTTTGGCATTGTGTTCCACTCCCTACTTTCCTAAATACACACCTGCATAGCGGGCCTGCTTGCTGGTGACATGCTGGAGTCCCCTTGTGTCCTAGCTGATGAGATGGATGAGGTCTCGGGTTCACAGGAAGGTCTGGTGAACCATTCCTGAAGCTGGTATCTGCGGCCATCTGTTAGATGTTCTCGAAAGTGTTGGAGGGCTGGTTGATTGCCTGCCCTCTGTCACTTGCATCTGTCATGATTGGGACTTAATGATGATGGCCACAGTACTCCCTCCACTGGTCTGTTGGCATTGGCCAGATGCATGGCGGTGCTGCATGAGCTGCCTTGCTCTGTTGTTATCACGGTGTGAGCGGTTAGGCCAAAACTGAAGCTCAGGGCGGTGACGTCATGTTGCAGCTGAACGAGAGAGACAAGGGAGAACGGACTCGCTCACCAGGGGGGTTCGAACTCCTCGGTAGGTACCTACCGGTAGTCTGGTCAACATCTTGACCGAGATGCCGAGATCATTGGGCTGCCCTTGGTGTGTTGGTTCGCTCGAGGGTCCAGGAACGGGAGGAAACGAAGGGGCGGTGCACCGCAACTGAGCCGAGGGCAGCGATCTTGGGCATGACGGGTTCTCCTTGTGCTCGAGAACGGAAGCCCTTGGGCAAAAATGGGGATTATTTTGATCCAACTGCGCCAGTGTCTAGCTGCCAGGTAGGTGAGGTGCTGTTGAAATGATGTTTCTCGGCCTGTGGACATCCCCCCCTCCACAAACTCAATACTGGCAGCCTTAACACTCGCACCGGACAGTTGAAGCTTTCATTTTCACTATCTTGACAAGGTTCGTCTACCTTCCTCCCATAATCCATGCAAAAGAGTCAAACCCTCCCAACGCCGTCCATTACACAAGAGTGCCCCAAGCCGGAGCAAAACCAGCAATTGCTCAACCAGCAAATGTCGACAGCCGGCAGGCCCAGTGGGAGCCGTGGCTGTCATGTCCATGGCCCGATCAGTCGGACGCGATCGAGCCACGGACGGAAGGAATAGTGAACAAGTCAGGGCAAGTCCAAGCCCAGATGGTGATGGGTGGACGTTGCTCCTGCCGTGCCAATGTCGAGTCGGAGCCCATGCTTTCCCACAGACCCTTCTCAAGCGCTCGCCAGCCTCGCCTTCTCCCTCGCGGCAATCTGAAGCGGGTGCGTCCCCTTGACCCACGGCTGGACCTGGACCTTCCACTGCTTCTCGGCCGTCTTGATCAATTCCTTCCACGACTCGAGGTACTCCTCAGCGCTGACCTTCTTCTCGTCGGCGTCCTCCATCTCGGTGTCGGCATCCTTCTTCTTGCCCTTGGCGTTGTCGGCACCCCCAGGCTTGCCCGCGGGCTTGAGCATCACCACGCTGGTCGCCCGCTTGGTGCACGCCGCCACACCGAGGTCGGCCCGCGACCGCACGTACAGGTACGGCACGCCGTGCTCCTCGCAGAGAATGGGGAAGTGCATGATGACGTCCATGGGGGAAATGTCGCCCGCGATGATGACCAGCCCTGGGGCCGGGATCTCGCCCGACGCGGCCGTCTTGGGCGGGCACTTCTTGATGGCCTTCTCGCACTCTTTTACGCCGCGGTGGATCGCCTTGATCTTGGCGCCTAGGGGAAAGGTCAGTACACATTCAATTGGTATGCCTCGTGGCCTGCCTCGGACATCAGCTGACGCACCCTTCTTGATCAGCTTGTAGATCTTCTTGTGCGCCTTATCATCGGCGAGCGGCAGGGCAAACGGCACCAGCTCCTCGGCGGGCTTGATGATGTCCTCGGGGTCGACCTCGGCCTCGTCATCCTGGGCCTCGAAGGACGCGGCGGCGTCGGCCTGGAGGTGGGCGTCGAGGGCGCGCGCAAGCTTGTCCTGCTTCGCCTTGTCCTTCTTCTTGTCCTTCTTCTCCTTGCTGATGCCGTCGGTCTCGCTGCGCTTCTTCTCCTTCTTCTCGGACTTGTCCTTGCTCTTCTTCTCCTTCTTCAGCTTCTTGTCGTCGACGACCTCGACCTTGTCGACTGCCGCCGCCATTGTGAAGGGTGGTGGGCGCGAAGCGGGGGGAATTGGGCGGTGGAGAGTCGAAGTCGCAGTAACACCCCGAGTCTAAGACTGCTGGCCGCGGCTCAGGGGCTGGGGTTGGGATGGGTGGCTGGGGGGGATGATGGCGTCGAGGTGTTCGCGTCGCTGGTGTTCGCGATGCTTAGATTTTCTGGAGGCGCCAGACCAAATTTTGAAGGCCAATTGTATCGCCGATCCGCTTATCTTAGCGTGGTGCAAGGATTGTGCGCCAAGGCTACTTGTCGATAAGGGATTGTGGGATGATGCGGGGCATAACAATGGATGCCCCGCTATAATTTCTTGACCAGCCGGGAGCTCAACCCAGCGATGGATTGACTCACACCAATACTGAACTGCACCAACCACAGCGACCGACCACTTCTCGATCCCGGACAATTCTCAATTCAGAACCTCAACTTCGTATCCACCTATTTTGTGCACCGGTTTCTCGATATCGAAAGCCCCCTGGACGTCTGGTTTTCGCTCAACGTAGACAAGCGTCGACAGGCTTCGCTGCATACGGGTGAGCACGCGGGGTTGCTCGATTTCCAGCTCCATTCCCGGCTCCTCCACCGAGAACTCCAGCGTCACCATCGACCAGCCGATCACAAAAATATCCCTGCCCACACACACACACGCACACAACACCATGGCGCCATCACAAACAAGCCATGTCCCGACTCTAGACAGCTTGATCAAGGCGTTCGATAGCCAATCCCTCGAGGCATCAGTCGAATCTCTGATCTTGTGAGCCTACCCCGCGACCCTGCTTCGTGGTGGGGTTCACAGCTTCTAACTTGAAGTCACAAGCCTCCTCAAGCGACGTCAAGTCAAGGGCGACGAATGCGCCAAAGCAACTGCACACATCCTTTGCCAGGTTGTCACGAAATCAACATGGCACGATGTCGACCAGCTCATCTCCAGAGTCCAGATCACCGGGTCGAGGTTGGCCCGGGCTGCCCCGATGGAGCCAGTGATTGGAAATATCGTTCGGCGTGTGTTGGGCTTGATCCGAGACGAGGCATCCGAGGACAGGAATGCCGATGACGGTGGCAGCGATGCTGGGTCAGACATCCAAGCCCTGCCTGCAAGCGCGAACCTACCGCAGAAACCGCATCCGCTTCCATTTCGTCCCCCGCCGTCGGTCGCCGCGGCAGGTCTCCAGGTCTCCAAGTCCATGTTCAATCTGCTCTCGGTCGCCGACACCAGCGACTCGCTCATGACGGGCGCCTCGACCCCCATGTCGCAGGCCCAGCCAACCAGCATGCATGCATTGCGCTCTGAGGTCAAGGACGGAATCGACGAGATCCTGGACGAGATCAACCAGGCCGACGACCAGATTGCCGGCTTCGCAGAGATTCAGATCCACCCCGGCGACTACGTCCTGGCATATCAGCCGACCAAGACGGTTGAGCGGTTTCTGGTCAAGGCTGCCTCAAAGCGGCGCTTCACAGTTATCTTCGCCGGCCTCGACTCCCCGGCCCCTGGTTCTGCTGAGCCTCCCTATGCCGCCTTGCGCAAAAGGCTCAACGCGGCTGGCGTCGAGACCATCAACCTGGCAAGCAACGGCCTGATGGCCTACATTCCTCGGGTCAATAAGGTCATCTTTGGCGCCAAAGCCGTTTACCAGAACGGCGGTTTGCTCGTCAACAGCGGGTGCTGCATTGCTGCCCTGGCAGCCCACGAGTATCTCAAGCCCGTCATCGTGCTTTCCCCGGTGTACAAGTTTTGCCCCGAGGACCCGTCGGACGAGGTGTTGAGAGGAGAGTTGGGCAACCCGTCCAGCTACGTGAGCTACGCGAATGGCCCGGCGGTGGAGGCGCTCGACATTGAGAGCACAATCACCGAGTACATCCCGCCCGAGCTCATCGACGTCTACTTGACGAATCTGTAGGTTGCCTCTCAGAATGCACGTTTGTGGTGTGTGTGTGTGTTGTGCTGACAGCGGCTTGCAGCGGGCCGCAAACTCAGCACCATCTTGCCAGCATCCTGGCGGACCACTACAAGACCGAAGACATCAACTTCGCCGTGCACCTTGCCGAGCCGTGAGGCTCGCCTGCATCGGCTCACCCGAGCAGGGCCGCCGAGGAACGCGACAGCTCCTCGCGGCCCTAGAAGCGGATCGAAATTAGGCACGAATCGCCCTGTCATTCGATCCAGGCGCGGCAGACGCCCACAGGACTCATTGAAGACCGCATCACTGGGCCGCGTAAGCCAGCCGCAGGTGGAGTGGGACAGAGCTGCGGGGAACAAGGGAGGAAGCCCCAGGACGGAGGCAATGTCTGCCAAGCAACAGGGTCTTTCTCGCTAAACGGCCTGGCCGTCGGGCCCTGGCGAATAGGAGGTGGCATTGCCGACAGGGGCGGTGATCAAGCTTCTCGGAGCTTACGCCTCGGGCGAAGCTGAGGCTGCGGCATGGCCACTGTGACTATTTTGGCGCCCAATAAACCGTCCTCACCCCACCATCTTGCTATCGCTGCTTGTCGCGCCGTGGTCTGCGTGATCGTGACAGTTCTCGAGCGAATTTCGCATTTAACCATCGGTCTCCGTTGAAGTGGCAAGCCGACGCCATTCCCCGACCTCGAACCCTTGCACAGCGACGAGTCTAGCCCACTTACACCCACCCATCTCCATCATGGCCTCGCACGCGGAGGACGTGCCTCCCCCGCCCTACTCTGAGACAGACATCTTCTCGGCTTCCGGGAGGGACGCGCACTTCGCTGACGACGCCTCGCGGTCCACCACATCCACTAACGGCGATGTGATTTATACCCCCCCTCTCACTCCCCGTAGCTCGCACCAGTCCAACTTTGTTGGTGAAGTCGACCTTGCCTCGGACTCAGCTGCGGCTGCGTACTTTGAGAGCCGTCCAGCACCCCGCCTAGACAGCCAGCCCTACCTCGTACACTCCATCTCTCTCACCTCAGACTCTACACCGGACACTTTGCCCTACCCCAGCAACCTCGCCAGCCGGGACGTCCGGCTCCAAGACTGGCAGACCTTTATCAACTACCTCATCCCCCACCACTCGGCAGCATCAAACGAGCAGGTCATTGACCGAAAGCTCCGAGCCGAAGCCATGACTACAACCACGACGTCCACCCCTCCGGCCGGGAATAAGGGCAACGGCAACAACGGCGACGACGCCCACTCCCAGGCCTCGGCCCAGAGCCACGCCGAAGCCCACCTCAACCGGGTCCGCTCCCCCACCGTCGACATCGACGCCGCCCAGCAGGCCCAGAACGTCGAGTCCACCGTGCGCGAGTGGAACGACGGCTTCTTCACCCCGCGCCGCGTCACCATCCTCGTCGACCTGCAGCCCACTCCCGCTGCCAACAATAACAACAACAACAACAACAACAACGGTCATGGAACCCCCGCGGGCCTGAACGAAGTCCCGCCCCAGCCCGACCACCAGCAGATGCCTGGCGCGTGGGACCAGTCGTTTGACCAGCCCGGCCCCGAGGGAGACCGCAACGCCCCTGGTGCTGCCGGCCGTCCCCGGTTCGGGCTCTTTGGCCCCTTTGCTGGGCGCGGCGGCGGGCGGGGTGGACATGGCGATGCCGGCCGGGGTGGCTTCCGCTTTGCGGGCATCAACGTCGAGAATGATCGGGTCTCGATCGGGAATAACTTTGTTGCCGACGGCCGGACGGGGTCGCTCCGCATCGGGGGGATCGTGGCGGATGGGAACGGGATTAGCATCAACGGCCAGCCGATGTTTGGGGGTGCCGGTGGTCGTGGTGGGGGTCCGATGGGCCGTGGGGGATTCGGTGGCGGGCCTGGCGGTTGGGGGAGGAGAGGCCCTGGCGGCTGGGGTGCCTGGGGCGCTGGTGGTGCCGCTGCCCGTGGAGGATGGGGTGGCCCATGTGGCCGTGGTGGTGCCGGTGCCTGGGGAGGACGTGGCGGGTGGTGGAATCAGGGTCCGGAAGAGCACTGCCGCGGACGCAGGGAACGCCGCGGCCGCCACGACCACCACCACCACGATCGGCACCGGTCGCGTTCGAGCTCGGCGTCGAGCTCCTCATCCCGGTCGTCGTCGGCCCACTCCGAGTCGTCGGCCGGGTCCCTCCCGGACTACGACGACCTCAAGGACACCCAGCTGCCCGTCACCAAGCAGCTCCTCGAGGAGTGGCTGCACCACCCAGACCAGCCGATTACCAAGGACGGCGTCAAGCAAATCAAGGAGCGGATCAAAGCGGCCAAGCACTCCACCGATGCGGCCGTGCTGGCCGACAAGGCCGCCCTCCGGCGCGAGGTCAAGAGCCTCCTGAACGACTGGAAGCGTCTCAAGAAGGAGCAGAAGCGCGCGCGCAAGCAGCTCCGCCGTGACCTCAAGCAGCGCCGCAGGCAGGAGAAGCGCGAGCACCGCCAGGCCAAGCGCGAGATGAAGCGCGCCGCCCACGACGTCCGCCGCGAGTGGCGCCACGGGCCCTTTGGCATGCCGCCCATGCCGCCCATGCCTCACGCTCCGCACATGCCGCCGCCGCCACACATGCCCGCCGGCCCGCACATGCCTCACATGCCGCCGATGCCGCCTCCTCCCTTCGACGCAACCCAGCCGCGTTCCGCCCCCGCCGTGCCGGGCGGCTTCCCCAACCCGCTCGCTGCCTTTTGGAACAACTGGGCCGGCGGCAACAATAACAACAACCCCAACACCTCCGCCAACAATAACAACAACAACAACCACAACCAACCCCCCGGCGCTTGGCTAGACACCAAGGACAGGGACACCAACCCTCCCCCCTCGGAAGGCGTATTTGACCACCGCCCCAGCCTCCAAGACCACATCCGCTACCCCGTCTCCGCCGGCAAATACCAAGCCGCGTGGGTGGTGGAAGCCCGCGTCGCCGAGAAGGAGGCCGAGCTCGTTGCGCTGCACGAGCGCATCGCGGAAGACTACCATTACCGCGATAACTCCGGCTCGGGGGAGAAGGCACGCGGCGGTGGTAGCACTGGGCCGTCGTCCAAGATGGACGCGGAAGCGGTGGCGGTGGAGAAGGAGATTGAGGAGCTGGCGAGGGTGATGGAGAGGTTGAGGACAGAGGCGGATGAGGAGTTTGCGAGGGAGTTGGCGGAGGAGGAGGAGAGGGGGCTGAGGGGGTAGGTTGGTTGGTGGAGAGTTGGGTGTTCGTTGGGGTGGGAGGGATGGTTGTATACTTGGCTGTCTGTCGATTTGTTTATGAAGACCTGCCGACCTGTGTAGTTTGCAGTGTTGAATGATTGTTCATTTGGCTGGGAGTTTATATGGGAAAGGGGTTGGCTGGGTGCTTTGAGTTTGTTGGCTGAGTTTCTGGTGTCCCTTGGTGGCAGTATAGGTAGTCTTTCCCTGCTCAGTTTGCGACACTTATTCGTCGTCATTCGTGTTCTGTATAACCCCAAAAAATACGAAAAACATGTCATGTAAAGCTGCCTCGTTTCAGACCCAGGAGATTCAATGGTGAAGTGAGCTACCGCATACCTCTCTAGACATGCCTCTATATATGCCGTGACAACGCAAAAGACTTTTTTATTTCCCGCACCCCCCTCTATGCCGCCGCTCAGCTCTGTTTACTCTCGACCTTCTCTATCAACTCGCCGACCCCCAAGCCTCTCCCAACCTTGACCTTGATCTTCTGCTCGCCGTTACTCCCCGTATTGGGGTCCCGCCCAACATCACCCACGGCCTCGCCCTCATCCGCATCCTCCCCATTCTCCTCCTTGCCCGCCTTCTTCTTCTTCTTCTTGTCCTTGGTGTCCTCGCCCTCCTCGCGGATCTGCTCGCGGATGAAGTCGAGCTCGAGCTTCATGCAGAAGGCGTCCTCGCCGTCGGCGTAGTACTTGCTCTCGGTCTTTTCCGTCTTGAAGCCGAGGGTGTCACGGTACAGGTGGATGGCGGCCTGGTTGGAGACGCGCACGTGCAGGGAGACGTAGTGGGCGCCGAAGGTCTCGACCATTGCTAGTTCTGTTGGGAGGGGGGGCAGAGTCAGTCCTGGGGTCGAGGGCAAAGGGGCGGGGCAGAAGCAGGGGAAATAAATGAAATGAATAGGTAGAGAGAGCAAGACAGAAAAGAACGCACGACTCTGGCGCATCAGCTTCTCGGCAATGCCCAGGCGGCGGTGGGTGCGCATGACGGACAGCGAGGTGATGTGGCCGTGCTGGACGCCGTCGGTGGGCTCCTCCTCCATCTTGGCGAGCACATAGCCGACGATCTTAGGGTAGTCATAGGCGGTCTTGGGGGGGCGCGAGACGTCGACGGCTACAAAGGACAGCTGGGGCCACGAGAGGGCGTGGTAGAGGTAGTACTTGAGGAAGTAGTTCTCGGGCAGGTTCTCGAGGTTGGCGTGCTGGATCAGCGGGATGTCCGAGGACCGCAGCAGGCGGATGTCCATGGTGGCTAGCTGGATTTTGGTATTCCTCGTGTGTGTCTGTTGGGGATAGCTTCGGTTGCGTCGCGGTGACCGGCTGGCGGCAGAGTCGGGTGGAATATGGCCGATGTCGAGCGCAGAGTGGTTGGTGGGTTTGCACTCTGCGGTTCAATCCGAAGCTTTGGCGGAGCTGCAGCCCAGGCGCTGAGGGACTGATGCAGCAATCAGCGGGTGGGGCGCTCTCGGAATTCAATCGGACGCTGGGCGAGCACTGTGGGGCCCCTCTGTGTACAGTGTCCAACCATGTGGGGAGCCCTGTAGCCGCGCAAATGGCGGGGCAGCGCATCAATTCAGGGCGAGATGGCGATGCGGGGCAAGGTGCCTTCTCCAACACGCGGCGCCCCAAGACGGCAAGACGGGATACTATGTACTCAACAAGGGCGGCGCGGGGGTCGTACCCACAGTGTGACGCTGGGTGTGTGTGATGTATGTATAAATCAGTCGTGGCCTCGAATTTACTGGATCTGGATTCCGGCTATTCAAGTTCATCCACCTGCAGTGATGCTCAAGCCCTTGACCTCGAGGAACAAGTGACATTGAAACCACCATCACAAGCAGCAGCAGCAGCAGCAGCGGCAGCACATTTCCACAACCATGGCCCGGCCACTCGAAGGAAAGCTCGGGATTGTAACCGGCGCATCTCGAGGTTAGCCCCCCCAACCCCCTCATCTCAACTCACGCTGACACCCTCAGGCATCGGCGCCGCCATCGCCGAGAACCTCGCCTCCAAGGGCTGCAACCTCGTCATCAACTACACCTCGGCCTCCTCCACCGAACTGGCCACCTCCTTCGCCGCGCAGCTCTCCTCTACGCACAACATCCGCGCCGTCCCCGTCCAAGCCGACGTCGGCAGCCCGACCGGCGGCGCGGACCTCGTCTCGGCCACCCAGTCCCACTTCCCCCCCGTCGCCGGCGCCCGCTTCCAGATCGACATCATCGTCAACAACGCGGGCATCGCGCGCAACGCGCCCCTCGCCGGCGTCACCGTCGCCGACTTCGAGGCCACCTACCGCGTCAACGTGCTCGGCCCTCTGCTGGTCGTCCAGGCCGCCGCGCCGCACCTGCCCACCGACCGCAGCGGGCGCATCGTCAACATCTCGTCCGTGTCATCGTCGACGGGGTTCGTCACGCAGTCAGTCTACGGCGGCACCAAGGCCGCCGTCGAGGCCATGACGCGCACCTGGGCGCGGGAGCTGGCCGAGAAGGCCACCGTGAACGCCATCAACCCCGGGCCGGTCGAGGGGCCCATGTATGCGGCGAACCCGCCCGAGTTTCTGGAGGGCATACGCGGGTGGGTCATGCACACCCCGCTGATGCGGGCGAGGGAGGGCGTGGACAGCGAGGAGGAGGTCGCGGGCGCGAGGGAGAGCGGGGGGAGGCCGGCGCGGGTGAGGGAGGTGGCGGGTATCGTGGGTATGCTGTGCGGCGAGGAGGCGGGGTGGTGTACGGGGCAGGTGGTGTGCGCGAACGGGGGGATGGTGATGTTGCATTAGGGGTGAGGGGTTGCCCCTGGGAGGATATTATTAGGATAGAGTCTCGGATAACAACATGAACATGTCAACATAAACCCTCCCATATCTTCCTGGTGAACAAGCTGTTCCCAGTTTCATGACCTCTCAAGTCTCATGCCATCCCATTCCAGTTTGACCTTCGGGAGGTCCATCTCGACAATGTCAGTGGGTTGTATCCAACCCAACTGGAACCGCAGCGGAACCCGCTATGCCGCCACCGCCCAGGGATATGCGGGGTCCTAAAATTTAGCCCCGCGTTCCAGCACGCGTGCCGCAACCCCGCCATGCCATAATCCGGGGCAGGCAACCCTCAAGTCACTCAACTTTCTCAGTCAGCGCTTCTTCTTCCCACCTCACTCACGACACAACCACCCAACCATTCCAATCTCACCCATCTTCAAACCTTTCTAAGTCATCAATCCACGGTCCACCCACCCACCAGCCAACCCACACATAAACACCCCCACACCCTCCACCACCAACCTCATCTCAAAAATGGCAACCTCCCACCCCCCACCACCAACCGCCCCCCCACAAACAACAACACCAAAAGATGACCAATACCAAGACCAAGACCCCTTCGACACCCTCCTCACACTCGAAGACCAGTTCTACACCCTCGGCCACGCCCAGGGCACAGCCGACGGCGCCCTCGCAGGCCGCGTCGAGGGGCGCCAGCTGGGGCTCGAGCGCGGTTTCCAGAAGTTTGTCGAGGCAGGGCAGCTGCAAGGGCGGGCGATTGTTTGGGCGAATCGGTTGAGGGCAGCGGGGTTTGGGTCGGGGTCAAATTCGAAATCTGGGGATGGGGGTGAGGCTGCGGCGAAGGTTGGGAAGGATGTTAGGGCAACGGGTTGGGGGGAGAGCAGCTCCGTGGCTGGGAGTGAGACTGGGCCGGGGAGGGAAGATGGAGAAGGGGTAGAAGGGGACAAGAAACTAGCCCTCCCGCCCTTCGCCTACAAGGACACGGCACGCTTGGAAAAGCACATCAGGACGCTGTATGCGCTGGTCGAGACAGAGAGCCTGTCTATGGAGAACACGGACGAGGCGGTCGAAGACTTTGATGACCGGCTGAGGCGGGCGCAGGGGCGGGTCAAGGTGATTGAGCGCATGGTTGGGGAGGGGGAGAAGGAGAAGACGATAAAGGGGGAGGGAACCGGGGGTGGGGATGGACACGATCCCGGGTCAGGGAGGTTGGATGTCTGATGTAATGACTGGCGGGCATGGAGGGTGGCTCTCAGTGACAGTAGTATATCGAGTCCGTGATGAGTAGACAGCTCAGTCACGAAAAAGCCAGATACACCATAACGATCACCCCTGAGTCTCTGAATTGCTCTTCTCTATACCCGTCGCCTGGTTATGTACAACCCCCCCCCCCTCATCTCCGACTTCCCGCTCAAGCGAACGTCCGGCACGGGTAGCTGTCTCGCGTTAGCATTTCTTTTCCCCCCCACCCCCACGGAAAGAAAGAAAGAAAAAAACTCACCCATCCCCATACGACTGCTCCTCCTCAATGGCATACTTGTGCACATCCCACTCCCCGCTCTTCAAGCTCTGCCCGCTCGGCAGCGGCGGCATCCCGCCTGTGGCCGCCAGCACCGCCTTGGCGGCCTCAACACCACCGCCCTCCAAAAACACCGCGACACCCCCTTCCTTCCCTCCCTCCTGCGCCGCCACAAGCGCCTTGCTCCCCTCCTCCCCAATCAGCTCGACCCGCGGCTGGGCGGCGCTGCCGACGGTCAGCAGCGCGACCTGCTGCGCCTGCCCGACGATGCTGTGGCGCGGGTAGTTGCGGCGGGCGTCGCGCTTCCAGTACGGGTTGTCGGCGATGTCGCCGGCGGGGAGGGTGATGGGGTCCGTGTAGGCGGCCGGGTCGTTGGAGCCGGGAGCAGGGTTGCGGTTGTAGGGGTTGAGCGGGATGCCGTTGGAGCGGTTCGGGTCGATGGCCGTCGCGCGGCGGATGCGCTCCCAGATGCCGGTTGATTGGACTGTGTATTTCTGCGGGAGAGAGAGGAGGGGGAGGTTAGGACCTGAGCTGGAAAGGCGGAGAGTCGGGCACGAAGGGGGGTGGTGATGATGACGATAATGATGATGGCAGTTGGGCGAGGGATATCTGGGCTAGGGCGGGCAATTGGGGAGGGGCGGGATGCGGGCTCACCTTGGAGATGCTGACGACTTCGCCTGCAGCTTTCGCTGCCGCCTTGGACGCCATGGTGGCAGGTGTAGTGACGGTGTTGGCCGGTTGGAGGTCGTGGGAAGCTGAGCTCCGCTTGGCGGTTGACGATGGGAGCGAGGCATCGACAGCTTGGCTCACTGAGCTCACTGAGCCGGGGTTCAGCCGGTGGAGACTGCACGGGCCACATTGCGCCAGGAAGCCCGCAAGGACCAAACCTCCCATGCCTTCCTCAGCTCCCCCCATATGAGGAGCAATTCAATCACGCACCTCACTCTCTTTTCAACGGTCAAACAGGAAAGTTGAATCAATGAACATAATCCAAAACCGAAATACAAAAATGCAAAGATGCAATTCATTCGCCCCAACGCCTCGCCCTCTCCCCACCCGTGGTATATCCCCCCTCCACCATCAGTTCCTCTCTCCGCCCCTCGATCTCCTTCCTGGGCTCAAGTAACCCTCGCGCACGCTCCCGCATGCTATCCAAACCCTCCACTACCCGATTCTCTTCACCACACCAAACCCCATCCCCCTTTCCACTTTCCCTCTCATCCTGCGCTCCTCCCAAACCCTCAATGCTGCAACCTCTCCCGCACCCACTCACCCACTCACCCGGCACCCCCCACCCCCCTAACCCGACCCCTGCGGCCCCCCCCCCAGGAACGAGGGATCCTTGATGCTCCCACCGGCATCGTCCAGCCCAGCGACGGGCCGGTTGTAGCTGAAGCCCGTGAACTGGTCCTGCATGGTCTGCGACAGCATCGAGTCGTTGGCGACCGAGTCCTCGGGCATCTCGTCGGTGAAGACGGTCTCGAAGTTGGCCGTGTCGAGCGCGCTGGTCTGTCCGTCCGTTAGTCGCCGCCCAACTCATGACACCCACCTAGGGGTCAATAGAGTGGAAGGGGGGGGGAGGGGGAGAGACAACATCAAAAACAAGAGGAAGAGAACTCACCACATTGGGCTTAAAAGTCGGCTCATACTTCCTCTGCAGCAGCTTCCTCCAATCAATCGCATGGAAAAACGGATGCGACTTGATCTCAGTCGCGCCATTCGCACCCAGCCTCCTCGCGGGGTCCCTCTCCAACAGCCTGACCAACAAATCCTGCGCGGCCGGCGGCACCACATCCTGCCCCGGAAAATGCAGCGGCTCCGACAGTATCTTCCTGTACATCTCGTTGGTCACCTCGTCATAAAACGGCGGCAGGCCCGTCAGCATTTCATAGAGCAACACCCCCAGCGTCCACCAATCCACCGTCTTGTTGTAGCCCTGCCCGAGCAGTAACTCAGGCGCGAGGTACTCCGGGGTGCCGCAGAAGGTGTTGGTGCGGTCCTCGTCGCGCATCTCAAGCTTGCAGAGGCCGAAATCGCACAGCGCGATATGCCCCTGGTAGTCGAGCAGGATGTTTTCGGGCTTGAGGTCGCGGTAGATGACGTTGAAGCCGTGGAGGCACTCGAGGGCGCAGAGGAGCTCGGCCGTGTAGAAGCGCGCGCGGTTGATGTCGAAGCGGCCCTCCTTGGAGAGGTGGTAGAAGAGCTCGCCGCCGTTGACGAACGCCAGGACGAAGTAGAGCTTTTCAGGGGACTGGAAGGTGAATTTGAGGGGGACGATGAAGGGGTTGTTGATTTGGGCGAGGACGGAGCGCTCGGCGAGCGTGTGGGTGACCTCGGAGCGGGAAATGATCTTGGCTTTGCGGATGGTTTTGAGCGCGTAGATGCGGTTGGTGTCCTTTTTGCGGACCTGCATGACCTTGCCGAAGGAGCCCTTGCCGATGACCTTGAGGAGCTCAAAGTCGTCGATGGAGAGCTTGCTGCCCTGGTTTTCGGGGTGGTAGTCGACCCCGATGCGCAGCTGCCCGGTGCCGTACTGCATGTCGACCCAGCCGGTGCCGCTGAACTCGGTGGTGTTTTGGTCGTGGTCCATGGAGGATGAGGAGGTGCTGGGGGCTTTTGGGGAGGCATCGAACCGCGGGTTGAGACGGACGACGCCAAGGCAGATATCCTGCGTCCGTCCTGCGCCGGGGGCGGCGGCGGGGTTGCGGATGAAGATGTGGGCGGTCAGTTCGGCGACGCGGGACACATCAAACTTGTACTGCGTGTTTGACCCAGCCCAGAGCGGGTTTTCTGGGTTCCCGGAGACGGCATTGATGAAGACCTGCACCTTGTCGAAATCGATCAGGGCGTACGGCATGTATTTGCCAGAGGTGCGGCCGTGGATGGTAGGCACCCCGCGCAAGCCAGACGCCGTGGGCGGGCGGGCAGCGGGGGTGGCGTGGGCGGACAGACTGAAGGCATTTCCAACGGACCGGGCCGTGGTCGAGGACTGCGAGGCAAACGCGTTCTGGTGCTGCTGGGGGAGCGAGAGCCCGCGGGCTTCATGGAGGGTGACGACCAAGATGCCCGGCTTGGGTGCCTTGACGACGGGGGCCTGGCCCAGTGCCTCGGTGTCTGCAGGAGGGATTAATGCATGCAGCGTGCAGAAGGACTGGGAACCATGCGCACCAGTCCTGTCGGCGAGAGGCGGCGGGGGCTGTTTATCCTCCTTGTCCTCCTTGTCCTTGAAGCCCAAGTGAGCCTCCTTGAGCTCTATTATGGGCGTGGCACGAGAGTTGGTCAGCGAACTTGGCACGGCATCAAACGATGCAAAACGGTGAGACAGCAGAGGTCTGTCAAAACCCAGAAAATGCCGGAAATGATGACCAGAATCCGGAGAGAACGAACGCACTTTTGGTCAGCTTCCACGACGACATGGTGGCTGCTGGTTGCTGATCTGACAGATGAGGCACGGCCGGAAGAGGAACAGCTCATGGCGGGGTTGCAGGTTGGAGAGACGGTCAATCAACGGTTCACATGGGATTGCTTGGAGCCCCTCCCCTGCCGGAGCTGGGAGTTGGTTGGTTCCATGTTGACAGGGCAGGGGGCAAGTTGGGTGGGAGGGAGTGGCAGCGCGTGGGTGGTGTTCCCGGCATGGCATTGGACACAGGGTTGAATCAGAGAGGAGCAGCTCAGATTATTAACGCCAGCTCCTCCGTTACGAGAACAAGCAAGAGGCGCCGTTGCAGTTTGGTGCGACGGCGCGAGACTGGATTGCACCACCACCAGCTCCCTCACATGACATGATGCAAGCAAGAAACCTCATCTCGCGCTGGCCCCCAGCTCGTTCGGACCCGCCGATGACCTGGGGGTAGCAGGCCTAAGAGCGCCGCTGGCGGAGACTGCGGGGCTCTGTAATAATTGCATACTATGCAAACCAGGACGCGTACCAAGTCCCGTGTATCCGGAGCTTGTTGAGGAAGCTGGGGAGGTAAACGTGGAGTATTCCACCTGTCCACCCAAGCTCTGGGGCGAGGGGGCAGGGCAGCTGGAGGGCAGACACCCTGAGAAAATTTGGTGGCGGCGGTGCTCTGGTGCTGCTGCTGGGTCTTCCTGCCGTTGCATTTGGCTTGCATTTGGACAAGCAAGGCTGGCTAGACGGAGTCGTCCGTATTCATCACCCATTGGGTCTCGCTGCAGCACCGAGCGACGGCATTTCCCACGGGCCTTTTTTCGTCTCGCACTCGAGCCAGGTCGCAAGCAGGCGCCCACAGTGTGTCCTGTCTGCGCGCTGCTCCAAGCGGAGTTCCATCGCAACTTCAGGTTCCCCCCTGCGCCTTGGCCTGGGCTGGCCTCCTCTGGGTCCGCGCCACGCTCTGATTGGCCAGCGCCTGCGCAACCAGCTCAACGTCCTGTTTACCTCCCCAAGCTCCCGACTTCTATATTTTCCCGACCTCATTTCCATTTTTCTCCCCTCACCTCTGCCCTCTTCTCC
Organism: Staphylotrichum tortipilum; assembly: GCA_033296695.1. Classification (NCBI taxonomy): domain Eukaryota; kingdom Fungi; phylum Ascomycota; class Sordariomycetes; order Sordariales; family Chaetomiaceae; genus Staphylotrichum; species Staphylotrichum tortipilum. The sequence continues at coordinate 13,539 of MU855370.1, read as the reverse complement.
TCGCAACACCTCTCTCCCGTTCTCATTCTCACCCCACCCCGAGCCCCTCCTCACCTTCAGTTGTGTAAGCTGCAGCGCAATATCAGCTGCTGTAAGCCGCGCTCGCAACCCACCTCCTACCCACCACATATTCCATCGCATCACCACCCCTTTCATCTCATCATCATGCCCATGGAACTGCGCAAGCGCAAGGCCGCCCCGGCCCCGCCTCCCCCCGCGCCCGCCGCCAAAAAGCAAGCCAAGGCCGCAAAGCCCGCCCCCAAGCCCAAGGCCGCCGCCCCCGTCAAGGAGGACAAGCCCGCTGCTGCCGCCACCAATGGCTCGCCTGCTGCCCCCGCCGTCGGCGACACCATCACCCTCGACGGCTTCGGCGGCGAGATTGAGACCAACGACGGCGCCAAGACCACCCTCAAGGCCCTCGTCGACGCTAGCAAGGCCGGCGTCGTCCTCTTCACCTACCCCAAGGCCTCCACCCCAGGCTGTAAGCATCGTCCCCCATTTTACTCCCCCCTCTCTCTCCCCTTGCCCCCTAACAAAACAAAACCCCCGCAAAAAGGCACCCGCCAAGTCTGCCTCTTCCGCGACAGCTACGACGCCCTGACCAAGGCCAGCGGCCTGACCGTCTACGGGCTGTCGACCGACTCCCCCAAGGCCAACACCACCTTCAAGGAGAAGCAGCGCCTGCCCTACCCGCTGCTGTGTGACACGGCCGCTACCCTGATTGCCGCCATTGGGCTCAAGAAGGCCCCCAAGGGTACCACGAGGGGTGTTTTTGTGGTGAGCAAGGATGGCAAGGTTCTTGCGGCCCAGCCGGGTGGGCCCGAGAAGACGGTCGACGTTGTGAAGGCTTTGGTGGAGGAGCTGGAGGAGAAGGGGGAGGAGGTGAAGGAGGCTGAAAAGGAGGAGAAGGAGGATGAGAAGGCTGAGGAGAAGGCGGAGAGTGTGAATGGGGAGGGGAAGGATGATAAGGAGAAGGAGAAGGAATGACAGAGATGGGTGAGAGGTGGAGGGCATGGGAGGTGAAGGGCGAAAATCTGTGTTTTTGGTCTGCTTCCACTTTCATGTTGGATGGAATGACACCCACCCTGGCTACCAGCTGAGCGATGTATTTATCCTGTCCGGAGGACAACAGTATCTTATCTTATGTATGTGTGTCTTGCGATTTTTCCTGTTTAATAGCCGTCAAAATTGATTTTCGCTTTTCGTTTGGAAACTAGCTTCCGAAGGCGCTCCAAACTTGCACCAGTCCCAAGAATGAGGGCATGATCCCATCACCAGCATCACCCCCAACCCCGATCCAACTGCTCCCCATCACTCCCTCTTCTCACCCCCCTCCTGATGATGCTTCCCCCGCAGCTGCCCTTCACGCTCGGCCTTCTGCCAACAGAACACACGCATCAGTGACGAGTCCACGACATGGTAGACATCATTCCACCCACATGAGGAAACGTAACATGATCAAGAAACACGAAACCGAAAAACAGGAAGGATCAAGCTAGGAAAAAAAAAAGGAAAAAGGACTCACGGCATTCATTTTAGCCCTCCGAATCGATGACCGCGTGTACCTAAACCACACACACGCACACATTTGCCCATCAGCACGTCTGATGAGACTTTTCCCAGGGACGCATCTCAACTGAATGCAAAATCTCAAACTGACATGAAGAGCATGCAAGCCATTGTAAATGCCGCCGCCGGCGCCATTATTGTCTGAACAGGTAGAGCAGCGCAGTTAGCAAAAGGTATCGGTGGGCAGGTATCTAGGTAACGGGCAACGGAACAGGCTGGCCATAGCTGGGTGGGTGGCTGGTTGGGTAAAGCCATATGGGTGAGAGGGGAAGGTGGGCGTACCTTCGGGGTGATGTTACCTCGTGCCATTGTGTTGGTTGAGGAGGTAAATCATTCCTTCTTTTTTTTATTCTGTTTCACTCAATCTCGATTGAGGGTTGAAAACTTTGGGTGAGTAGCTGTGGTGTGGGTGTGGTTGTGTGGTTGGTGTCAGGTGTGAGATTGTTGCGGTTTTTCGAGGTTGGGTTCAAGTTCCAATTGTCAGGGGTTGAGTGTGTTGCAACTGAGGGGCGGTTGGCTGCTCAGGCCACTCGACGGGAGTCTACGGATACCGGCCGCTTCCTCAACAACGCAACGAAAAGGGTCATTCCTCGCCCGCGGGGCAGGTGGTAAGGGAAAAGCACATATGTTTGTCGGTTCCATGACTTAGTGCCGTCAAGGTAGAGGGAGGTCCAGGACGAGACGAGGCATTATGCGAAATGTCCCACAAACACCACCCAAACACATCATCGGTCAGCTTCTACCCCTTCCCAAAAATGCCCCCCACCCTTATATATGCAATGTCCGGTGAGTGCAGCACAAGCCCAACCCCATACCATAATCGCCGCCGCCCCTTGCCTGACGACCAAGGAAGATGCAATAAACGAAACCTGCCAACCCCTGTCCCCCAAGAGAACGAAAAAAAAAAAGAATAAAACACAAAACTGAAAGATGCACGCGAGGTGTGTTCCAGTAGATGTCTGCCCGCCTGCCCGCCTGACTGTCCGCTTGCTTGCTTTGCCGGCCTGCCACAAACAGAAAGAAGAAGAAAACCCGGGAAGAACTGATCGGAGAGTGCGCCCCCTTCCGCCCTCCCTCCGCTGCTTGCTTGTTGCTTGAATATCAACTGCCCGCCTGGTCTACCGTTACATCAACATCAGCCGCCGTTTCCTTTTCGGGTTTGGGTATCATCACAGTATGAAAACCGCCTTCTCCGCCCCTCCGAGTCGTCTATCCGAGGGCTTGTCCCCGAGCGCCGATGCCGTTGGGTGTGGGGATGGGAAATAGGTGTGGGTGAGGGTTTATGTAGAAGACAAGAGGTCGCGCTGGGAGAGGAGAATGCCGGGAAGTGGGTGGGTGATTCGCATCGAGGTCTATAATTATGTTGGCCGACACGGCCAGTTGTTGGGAATGCGGCATTCTTGTGACCCGGCGTCCGGTCCTCAAGCCCCCGGGAACCCTCCCTGTCCTAGCTGGAGAAGCTGGAGCTTCTCCTCCCCCTGTGCGCGCTCGTGGTTCAGGTGGCGCATCACGGTCTCGTAGGTGAGCATCGTGACGGTGGCGGCCGGCACGGCGCGCATCATGTTTGTGCCCATGCCGGCGTAGAAGGCGCGCCAGCCCTCCTCCCGCAGCATGGTCCGGAACGTTGAGACGATACCCTTGTACTTGGGCCCCGGGCGCGGCTGCTGTCCGCCCCCGTTGACGCCCGGCTGCACGCCGCCGAGCCCCTCCATGTACTCCTGCCCCGGGATCGGCCGCCGTTGTGTCTGCAGGCGCGTGCGGATGACTTCGTGCGGATATGTGGCGCTGCTGGCCATGATCTTGGAGAGGATCGAGGCGGAGAGGATGCCAAACAGGTGCGCCTTGTCGTCCTCGCCCGCGGCGGGTGCAGCGCCCATGGCTCGGCCGGTGAACTTCATCTTGAGGAACTCGTATGCGGGGAACTGGACGGCGACGTGGGTGAGGCCGAGGAGTGCCGGGCTAAGGCCCGAGTAGAAGGACAGGATGCCCTCGGTGGTGTACATCTTACGGGCGGCATCCCAGGTCGACCGGTAATGCCACGGTTGGTGTAGGGTCGGGCGCGACGTCGGCGTATTTGCTCCCTTAGGAAATAGCGAGAACTGCGTCCTGTCGTGGCTGGTGGATTGTGACATGAGGCGGGTCTTGATGACCCAGATGGGATTTGTGCAGATGGTGCTGCTGGCGCCGGCGATGATGGAGGACCAGAAGTTGACGACGAAGCCGTTTCCTGCCACAAGAGTGGTCAGTTAGCACTACAGCACCCATCCCGCTGCAGGAGTCCAGCACCTACCGTGGTATTCGCCCAGAACCTGCTTCGTCTTGTTATAGACTGTAAACCACACGGCCCAGGTCGGCAGGTATCCCATGATGATGGGACCCAGGCCGCGGTACATGCCCCTGAGTCCTTCTTCGTGCCATATTATGCTCGCGGTGCCCAGCAGCCCCTTGTAAACCCTCGGATGCGCTGTCCCGAGTGGTGCCCCCTGTGTCGCAAAGCCTCCCTGTGCCTGCAGCTTGGTCTTGATGACGTCGAGCGGGCAGGTGACGATGCCCGAGGTGAAACCCCCTATTGCGCCAGCGAGGGCGTTGAACTGCGAACTCGATGCGTTGACGGCCCATCGCTCCTTGAGGGTGAGCCGGATCGGGTCCGGCATGGCTTCGCTGGCCGCCGCCAACCTGGTAGAGTGTGCGCCTTCCGATACTGACTTTGCCGAGCGAGACTGCGGGACCCGAGACCCGGGCAGTGCTACCCCATAGTCCGGCGGCGACGCGGGTGCAGGGTGTGCGTCAGGGGAGAGCTGGGGTTGGTTGTGAGACATTCCGCCACACGGGAGGGGCGGCGTTGAAATGCTGGGGCTCGCAAGAGAGGTTGCAGTTTCGAGGGGGGTTCACGCGGCAGTGGTGTGTGGGATCGTGCAGTGTCGCGGGGGTCGTGATCGCGGTGGTGATGGTGAGGGCGGTGATGGTGGTGTCATAGAGAGGGGCAGCCCCCAGCGTGGTTCCGTCCGCGATTCCCTCCGGCGCCGTTGTGCGGGGAAGGGCGCGCCCGCGCAGGCGGGGGATCGAGACGCTGCGGCTAGCGATTGCTACGCACCATGGACTCGGGGATGGGCACTCGGGGGTCGTGAGGGGAGATCCAAGGTCGGCTCGGGGGGGTCGGGCGTCGATTTCGGCCCCGGGGGTGCTGGGGAACTTTTGGGAGCGAGACTTGCGGCGCAAGAGGGATGGCGAGGGTCTTGAAGGGAAATGCGCTTGGCGCTGCCCGCGTGGGTGGGCCGCGGGTGGATTGCACAATCGGGGTCGAAGGGGGGGTGGCTTCGAGGGGGTCTTCGAGGGGGGAAGGGGGGCTGCAGCACCCGGGAAGCACAGGGACGTTGATGATTCGCTGCTGGAGCGTCGGTCGTTGGGGAACGATAACGTTGTGGGCAGGTGGTGGACAGCGCTGGAGGGCCGTAGAGGGAGTGAGCACGAGGGCACCTGGGCACCAGCACCACTGACTGCGGGAGGGTTGGATGGTGGATGGGATGGCAGAGCAGAAATACCGAGGGGGGCCGACCAACCCGCTGCTTGTTCCGAAAGAGGACGCAGATGCTACCAGATGCAACCCGTCCTTCTTGTTGTCGAGGTGCCGCCCCGTGCCCCAGCAATTCTGGCCCTCAATTTCTTCAACTTCTTTCACCAGCCCCTTAGAGGCTTGCGGCGTGCCACGTCCCCGTGGAAAAATCCTTTGTCGGCTGCTCTCTGCGATCCCCCAGACGTGGGGACCCCTGTGAGGGTTTTTGACAATTGATCAGCGGCGGATAAGAAGAGAGAGGATCTGACCCATGGCCCACATTACCTCATCGTGCTTGGGGGTTCAGCCCGGGGTGCGGTAACATTGTAACGTTACGGTTGTAATTACAAAATCCATACAATCCCAGGTGGGGTTGCTGCCTGACGATCAAGGCCACAACGCCGGCACCACGGTATTTCCCGGCAACAAGCTGCAAGCAGCTGCTCTGCTGATTTCGCGGCAATTTGACGACGGTGACAGCCCTTCGGAAGCTCGCACACCACACCACTCCCACGACCACCACCCCGCAGCGATCAACCCCCAACCGCCGCCATGCCTATCGCCCCGTCCTTCGCCCCGGCCGTCCTCAAGCGTCCCTGGCTGACGAAGCTGCTCATGCCCGTCGCCCAGTGGTATGTCAACGCCGCCGGCTACCGCCAGATGGGTCTCCGGTGAGTCTCGACAACTGCTCTCCCCCTCCCCACCCCTCCGCCCGCAACATCAAACACAAGGGCATCATCAATTGCACCGCAATTGGCCCCTATACCCCCCCTTCCCCCCGCGGGCCTGTCCCGAACATCCCTTTGCCGAGGAGCTACCAGTCCCTCCACACCGTCAGCCATGCCTGCTTCTAACCGCCGCCCCTCCCTCCCCCCGCGCCCCCCCGAACAGCGCCGACGACCTGATCTGCGAGGAGAACGAGCAAGTCCTCAAGGCCCTCTCGCGCCTCTCCTCCAAGGAGAGCTACGACCGCGTCTACCGCCTGCGCCGCGCCACCCAGCTCAGCCTGCAGCAAAAGATCCTGCCCAAGAACGAGTGGACCCGCCCCGAGGAGGACATCCCCTACCTCTCGCCCATCCTCGAGCAGATCTACGCCGAAGTCGCCGAGAAGGACTGTCTCAACACCATGACCGTCGCCAAGGAGCACTGAGCGAGCGGGGACGGTGTGGGGGAGCGAGAAAGGGAGGGGAAAAGAGGAGGATGAAGATGACGGTTTGCCTGGTCGGATTGGTCGGGTTGGATGACCATACGACGGGACAAAGTGTACTTTATGGACTGGCGGGGGGGACTTCTACGCCGAGAAGGAAATAGACGAGGCGTTGGCTGGGGAAGGTGCTGCCGCTTGCGCCTGAGAGGATGAGCTGGCACGTGTGTGTGTATAGACTCTGGAATTGTTCCGTCGATCAACACTCGCTCTCCCGGCTTTGTTGGTAGTCCCTCTCAATGGTGACTGTTTGGATACCTACCTAGGTACTCGGTTACGGCCGGGTGCTGGCGCCTTCCGGTCTGCGGGTTAGTCTTCGCGAGAGTTTGGGTACCTGTGACACCTAGGCTCGAGCACTCCAGTACGAACAACCCCCCACCCTCCGCAAGCCAAAAATCAACATCAGCAGCAGGCCATAACATCCAGATCTGGCCCCTCTCGACTCGAATCTGCTGACCTGCGGTGGCCCGGTTTTCTTGTCTGTCGACCTCGGGCCGTGGAGCCCCTCATGTGCTTCTCCCTCTTCCACAATCGATGACGTCTGTGCCCGCGGCCAGTCTCATGGACCACAGAGATTTCATTTCCTTGCGTGGTCCGCATCCACCGCAAGGGGAACAAACAGTTCCAATCGAGTTACCTCGGTCTCCAAAATCCAATTGGATCGAGCTCCTAGGTACTCAGTTCTCTCCCGTAGCCTGTCGGCTCGTTACATCTGGGAGAGATATGTTTTTCTGTTCCCAAGGAATTGACCTTGCTTTCTCTCCCAAAACTACCAATTGAAAAGAAACGGAATAAACTTCACCTCGGATGCTGCTGTGTGTTGTTTAAATCGAATGACAACATTTCATCGCCCAAATTGAGCTTCCTGGTGACGAGTACCGAGGTTAACTATTTACCAGCAATTCCAGAAAGAGAAAAGCTGAATTCTACCAAATGCTCCTGCGGCTGGCCACCAGATTTACATAGTGTCAGCCTTACCATCAAACAATCGGAGGCTTTGGAGCTCCAGAGCTTTGCACCCGAGCTGTCGAGGAAGCTTGTAGCTGGCACCGTGATACCTTGAAGACAAGAACGCCAATGCAATTAAATTGGGTATCCCCTCTCACCCCCTGTTATGACTGTTAGGCCATCACTTGGATCCCCCAAGCTCAGATTGTTTGCCATTTGCATCCACCAGAGTGCGAGATCCGAGTTGCGGACACTGGACAGAATGCTGGTTGGTTGTTGGTGTGGCCCGTCGAATGCCCCACCACATCACCACATCGAGGGCCTCGGTGCTCCTGAGCGCATTCCTTCCAGCCTTTCCCCACCAACCCGGCCTCAGAAGGTGTCCTTCTTGTATCCGCCAGCCAGCGCCTTCTTCACTGCAGCCTCGAGAGTGTCCAGGTTCTGCAGCTTCAGCTCAAGTACCCCGTTGTCGTTCTGGGCGTACAGCGTCCCGCCCTCGGCCCAGATCCTGCGCAGCGTCACAAGGGTCGCCCGTGGGTCGGCCTTTTCCCACAGCTTGGCCTCGAACGATCTGATCTCGTCCAGCGGCGTCTTGGTGACCTCCCACTTGGATCCCGTCTGCTTCTCGTATTCGGCCAGCACCTCGTTGGGCGTGACGATAAAGCTCTGCACCTTGAGCGCCTTGCCGAACGACACTTCGGGGGACTTGACAGTCGCCGCGACGAACTTTCCGACACTATCACCAGCTGTGTGAGCTTACGTGTTGACAGCGAGGCATTGGGGGGAAAAGGGGGGAGGGGGGGGGTGGGTGCTGGTGTTGACAGCTTTGACTTACTCTGGCATTGTGCAAAAGCCGACCTTGCCATTGCCATCCTCGATCACATACGCCTTCTTCTGGTCCGGAACAAAGCCGCCGGCGATCTCGAGGCCGGGGGCGGCATCCACCCACATGTCGAAATACGGCCCCGTCACCACGTACGTGACCTTGACCCGCTTCAGGTTCTCCCGGATGTACTTGCGGACCTGCAGCTTGAGCTGGTGGGGGCGCTCGTTGGGGCTCTTGTCCTCGTTATGCTCGATGTCGGTGCCAAACTCGGACGGCAGGAACCACTTCACGCTATCCGAGGCCTCGGCAAGCCGCAGCAGATTGATCTGGTGCTGCAGGCCGCCTCGGCCAACGGCCGAGATGACCGTGTCGACGCCCTGATAGGCGGCCTTGACATCGAGGTCGGAGGTAAGGTCGCCGACAATGACCGAGAGGCCTTGCGACTTCCACTGCTCGATCAGCTGGGCCTTTGTGTGCTCGCCGCTGCGCGAGGTGAAGAGGACGATTTCCTGGGAGGCGGGCCTGGCGCGGATCAGGGCCGACGTGATGTACCGCCCGATAGTGCCCGTGCCTCCGAAGATGAGGATCTTGGACGCGGTGAATGACGACATTTTGGCGGCTCTTGGGCAGTATGGAGCACTTAGAGTTATGGGGGATGCTGAGACGGTTGAGACACACGCTTGGAGAGATGTGCTTTGGGAAGTATCATGGGTTCGAGGGGGGGGAGGTTTGGTGATCGAGTCCTGTTCCCCAGACCGACCTGCCTTAGGTGCTGCCGCGTCAGAAGATGGGGGAATCACGACAGAGGAGCCTTGGAAGGCGTCGAGGCCTCATCCTCGGAAGGGCGTACATACTGGCCGTAGCTACCCGTCGACCCCGCCTCCATTGTCTGGTGGTGGACCAGAGGCGGCGGGGCAGGCCCCTCAGAAAGTATTCCATACACAGTAGGTACTTGTACTCCGCACAAGCAACGCTTGGTGGAACCCCTGGCCCGGGACGCTTGGCGCGCGGGCTAGATTAGTTGGTGGCAGCCCAGGCGCAGCAACTCGAGGAACACATGCATTGGATGGTGCCAGGGCGACAAGCCACGCCATGCTCTCTACCAGAATTACGTCGGCGCTTTTCCATCCCATTGAACAACTAATACGGAAACGCGGAAACCCAACGAATCAACCTCACCACGTAACCCATTTCTCGCCCGCCTTCCCGCCAGAAACTCAATCCGTTGCTCGTGCACGGGCGGGGAGCCATTTTGCCAGCACTGCGTCCCCCGCGAGGCCGCATTGCAGGCGCACACTCGTTATCACACACACACGCACAGCTTCGGGGCGAGGGTCGGTCGGTGGGACAGGCTCGCCGAGATGCTGCTCCCAAAGGGCGGCGTCAGCTGGAAGGCGACGCGATCGAGTCTGCCGCCCACGAGGGCGATATGGATGCTCCTGACCAGGACACGGTTCCTCGTCCTCGTCGCCCTCGCCGGCACAATATTATTACTATGGCGCAGCTTCAGCGGCTCAGCATCCGATCTGCAAAGGTACAAACAAAAGGCCACACCACCCCCCTTGCCCACCCCAGCCGCGCGCCCGCGTCGCAATCGCACGGTGCTGCCCGCCGACAGATGCAGGCCCGCTAACAAGATGCCTCGCACCGCGACAGATTCTACTGCTGGGGGCCGTCAAAACCGCCCATGGAGATGTCAGTCAATGAGCAGGCATCGTGGACGTCGCACCTCGGCACCCCCGTCATCTTTAACCACCACGCCCCGCTCGAGGTCAAGTCGTCGAGCATTGACCACGTCGACCTGAACCCGATCCGGTCGACGACCAAGGCGCTGCAGAACAAGGAGCGCGTCCTCATCCTCACCCCGCTGAAGGACGCCTCCCGCTACCTCTCCAAATACTTTGAGCTCGTCTCCAAGCTCACGTACCCGCACGGCCTGATCGACCTGGCCTTCCTCGTTGGCGACACCACCGACGACACCCTCGCTGTGCTCGCCGCTGAGCTCGACCGCATCCAGCGCCGCCCAGACAGCGTCCCGTTCCGGAGCGCCACGATCGTCGAGAAGGACTTCGGGCTGGTGCTGAGCCAAAACGTCGAGGAACGCCATGGTTTTGCCGCCCAGGCGCCGCGCCGCATAGCCATGGCCCGGGCGCGCAACTACCTGCTGTACACGGCGCTCAAGTCGGAGCACTCGTGGGTGTATTGGCGGGACGTGGATATTGTGGACAGCCCGGAGAGGATCATTGAGGATTTCATTGCCCATGATCGGGATGTTCTTGTTCCCAGTATGGATGCCGCTGCGTGAGCTGGGGGTGGGACGGGAGCTGATGTGTGGCTTGCAGATATCTGGTTTCACCGCTACGAGAACGGCCGCGACATTGAAGGCAGATGTGAGCTTGCCCGTCTCCCTGTTTTGGTTGTCAGCACCGTGGCTAACTAGCGAGCAGTCGATTACAACTCGTGGGTCGAATCGCCCAAGGGCCTCAAGCTGGCCGCGAGCCTCCCCAAGGATGCGGTCATCGTTGAAGGTAGAAACCTGCCACAGAGCTTGCTTCGTGTGTCTTGCCCCAACCCAAGCTAACTTGGCACCAGGCTACTCGCAGTATGTCACCGGGCGGACGTACATGTGCCGGATGGGCGACTGGCGGAACAACAAGGACGAGGAGATGGAGCTGGACGGGATCGGCGGCGTCAACATTATTGTCAAGGCTGACGTCCACAGATCGGGTAGGCCCTAGCCTCCTTCCCCCTTTCCTCCCTTTGTGTCGGGCTGGGCATCGCTAACAGGATGACAACAGGAATCAACTTTCCCGCCTACGCATTCGAGAACCAGGCCGAGACGGAAGGGTTCGCAAAGATGGCCAAGCGGGCCGGGTATGGCGTGTACGGCCTGCCCAACTATGTCGTGTGGCACATCGACACGGAGGAGAAGGGGGGCAACGTTTAGAGCCTTTTTTGCATGTATTTCTGTTCAACGTATTCCGCGCATTGTTTCTTTGGCTATTGCTCGTAGCATGCTGCTTCCCTTGACTGCCTGCTGCCTGGCCTGCCAGACCCCACGCCCAACCCGCCGCTGCTTGCGGCCAGCTGGCCACAGTCCTTGACCAAAACGAAGCCGCCCGCCTCTCTCACATAGCCGAAATCTCGTCCCCTCCTGGAAAGACACACCTGAGGATGGCCCCACCAAAATCCATGATGCATCGCAGACCTCGATACCCGTCCCAGTTCTAGACCCCAATTAACGAAATACGAAGTGGGGTCACCTTTTTCTCCATGGCTGGGTCGGGATTAGCCTGTGGTGGATTTCAGGCACGGCGGTTTTTCCCTCCTTGGGGTTGCCTTCTGGAAAGACGCCCCCGTTTCTTGGCGCTGCGAGGATGCTGAAGCCGGGCGTTCCGGGCAGGGAGAGAAGAGCAAAGAAGGGAAGGTGGATAAGGTGAGTGGGGATGGGCACGTGACGAGGCGACGTTGGCGCGATTGACATGCGAAGGGCGCCGCGTCCCCCCGCCCGTTCGATTGGTGGGAGTTTGGGGCGCAGGGGGTGAGATCGGGTCTTGTCGCAGGTTTGCGACGGGGTTTTGGCTCTTGGACTGCCAGAGTTTTTACCTAGGCAACCTGTGTTTGTGCCAACCTCAAGACGAGCTCGTCCATCGTTTGCGGAGGCTAGAGCTTTCTGTCGCTTCGAATTGCGTGCTGAATGCCCCCTCCCCCCCTTGGCTTCGACGGATGAAGCGATTCGTGTCGTCGCCGTTGCTGTCGTCGCTCTCTGCCGCTACTTTTCTCTCGGTCACCGGGCCATCAGGTACTCTACCCGCCGCCCTCGAGCTTGCGCTCGCAACCCTGAACCTGGGTGGCGGCAATCGCAGCCCCTGAACTTCAGACTTGGAGGCTTCAATCACAGGGACCATGGCAGCAAGACGATCCGCGCGCGTGGCCGCCATGGTCGGCGCGCAACTTGCCGAGCCAGCGCCGCCAGGACCGCCTCCAGCATCATCTCGCAAGCGGAAAGCGGCGGCGGAAGCGCCAGCCGCGGAGCAAACACAGGAGGCTCCCTCAACACCACGGAGGAAGCGGACGACCAAGGCGAAGGCTGACTCGCCGACATCACCCACACAAGCTCCGGCTACTGCACCGACGGAGGAGGCACCCACGCCAAAGTCCAAGCCCCAACCAGCGGCCGTCACCCGCCTCGCCGACCCGCGCCGCACCAACGCGCTCCTACGCTCTCCCAAGACCTCGCGCATCATCGCTCAGGCGCCGGTCGAGCCCGTGCCGAGCAAGCTACGACAAGCCCTCAAATCACCCACCGAAACCGTCACCACAACGACGACAGCGGCGGCGGCGGCAGCCCTAACAACGACAGCCACCCTCCTCGAAGAGGCCTGTGCCCACCTCATCAAGGTCGACGCGCGCATGAAGCCCCTCATCGCGGCGCACCACTGCCGCATCTTCTCCCCCGCCGGCCTCGCCGAGCAGGTCGACCCGTTTGAGGCCCTCTGCAGCAGCATCATCTCGCAGCAGGTCAGCGGGGCGGCGGCCAAGTCGATCAAGGCGCGGTTCATCGCCCTCTTTTCCTCCCCCTCCAACACCACCGCCACCGATGCCTTCTTCCCCGGCCCGGCTGAGGTGGCAGCCACCCCGCTCGACACGCTCCGCACGGCCGGCCTCTCGCAGCGCAAGTCCGAGTACCTCCAGGGGCTAGGCGCCAAGTTCGCGTCGGGGGAACTGACGGCGCAGATGCTGGCCGACGCGCCGTACGAGGAGATCCTCGAGAAGCTGACGGCGGTCCGCGGGCTGGGCAAGTGGTCGGTCGAGATGTTTGCGTGCTTCGCGCTGAAGCGGATGGATGTGTTTTCGGTCGGGGATTTGGGCGTGCAGAGGGGAATGGCGGCGTTTGTTGGGAGGGATGTGGCCAAGCTCAAGGCGAAAGGGGGGGGCAAGTGGAAGTACATGGCCGAGAAGGAGATGGTGGAGGTTAGTGAGAGGTTTAGGCCTTATCGGAGCCTGTTTATGTGGTATATGTGGAGGGTGGAGGAGACAGATGTCAGTACCATGGAATGAGTGATTCAACACATCAAGGGGAGGGGGGGGGGGTGTGTTCTGGGGTATGGGGTTGGCTAGGTAGGGACCCGGTGGGATGGGTTTGTGGTCGGCGCGGGTGCGGAGCGGGTGTTGGCAGCCTTCCTTGTGTTTTTCTCTCTATTTTGTCCACTTCCCACTCCCAGTGATATTGTGACATTTGTACTCCGTACCAAGTACTGCGTTTTTCTCCCTAGTACGGATACATGTTTCCCGCAGGAACTTATGTCGTATCAGGGTTGCAGCGGGAACGAGGTGGCACTGGAAAACAAGCTTCCCGTCCGTGCATGCCGGTGCCCATGCCCTGGATGGATGGATGGATTTTATTCCGCCCGGAGGCACTGAGCCTAAAGGGCCTTG